>JAJEJO010002868.1:246655-356526 GCA_020662805.1 Glaucomys volans
ATGCAATGAAATATGGTATAATTTTTTGGTACTGGGGATTGAACTCAGGGACTTGGCCACTAAGCCACATCAGTCCTTTTTTGTACTTTATTTAGAGACAGAAAAAAGCCCCAGCCCATTTTTTCTAACTTTATGTAGGGACAAGGTCTCACTGAGTTGCTCAGCACCTGGTTATGAACTGGAGATCCTCCTGCTTCATCCTCCCAGGCCACTGGGATTACAGGCATGCACCACTGCACCAGCCTATTTTATAAGTAACTTCAAAACTGAACTCCAAGATAAGGGGGGAAAAAAAATCTTTTTGTACTGATGGCTAATGCACTGCTACTGCACATATAGTAAATATTCAATAAATATCTTGAGTTGGTTTAGTATAATTAATTTCATGAATAATGATTGCTTCCATGTCAGAAAATGCCCCCTAAAAACCATGGCTTTTTAAACTAGGGGTGTAATTCAACAATAAAGCCCTCACCTAGCATGTGTGAGGCCCTGGGTTCAATTCCCAGCATTGGGGTGGGGAGCAAGAACCTGGATGATGTGGCAATGAATTTTATGCCATAAAGGAATAGTAAAAATTGGGCTGGGGTTGTGGCTCAGTGGCAGAGCACTTGCCTATAATGTGTGAGGCATTG
Source organism: Glaucomys volans (assembly GCA_020662805.1). Classification (NCBI taxonomy): domain Eukaryota; kingdom Metazoa; phylum Chordata; class Mammalia; order Rodentia; family Sciuridae; genus Glaucomys; species Glaucomys volans. The sequence continues at coordinate 247,291 of JAJEJO010002868.1, forward strand.
GGTTTGATTCTCAGCACTTCATGTAAATAAATAAAACAAAGGTCCATTGACAACAACAACAAAAAAATTTTAAAAAGGAATAGTAAAAATTTCAATGACTTTGCTGCTCAATGATGATTATCTGTAGAAATATGATATTTCATTTATATTCAAATTGAATATAAATTGAATATAAATACTGAATATAAACTGAATTCATAAATGAAATTATGTATCATTTATATTTCAATTATAATAGTCTGGATTTAAATACACTAACAGTTTCACCAAAGAGGTTAAGAGGAGAAATTCTGCATAATGTACATTCTGCACAATGTACTATTTGATAACTAGCAAATTACTTTTGGTTTCCAAATTAAAAAGTCTTCTTCAACTGAGCACTCTAGCAAAGGTGCCTCAACTAATATTGTAGCTTAAAATATGCTTAATATAACCCAAAATATAAAACATGGTCTCTGATCTCTTGATATTTACCATCTACAAGAGAGAGAAGTGGCAAGAATAAACTTACAAATTACATAAACACGATCAATCAATCACTCACTTATTCGTTTTTCATCCAGCATAGGGCCAGGGGAATCCATATTAAGGAGTGCCTCAGCAGCCTCAATTGTTTCAATTGTTTCATCCCCATTATGACAGGAAGCTTCAACTACAATACATTAAAAGAAAAAATAGATTAGCTACAAGACACCTGTTGCTCTGAAATTCATATACTGATCTCCTGAACTAGGAAGCATCACTTAATATTCCCATCAGTGAATTAAGAGTACTAGCATTTAGTGTAGAGCTGAAAAGTACCTAAAAATATCACCTAGTCATTTCACAGCACATGGTCTAGAGAAAAAAAAATGATTTGCTCATAAAATTCATCTCAATACATAAAATGCTGAAATTATTAAGTAATTACCTTTTTAATTAAAAAACTTTGCAAGATGCTGGAGATAAAAAGGTAGGCAAAATAGAGCTCATGCTCTGGAGCAAAACCACTAATCATTTCTCTGATAATTCTTATATTTTCCAAAATAACTATAAGAATGGGCATTGAACTGGAGTAGAAAGAGTCCTGGAATGACAGAATCCTAACTATGTCACCAAACCAGTATGTCACTGGGCAAGTCATTTTGTTTTTTGACCGCATACTATAAAATGACAGGTTGATATTCTTAAGTACTTTTAAGCTCTAAAATAAATGCTAATAGTCTTAATCCACTAATGGGAATGTGGTCTCCATTTATTTCTGAATCTTCTTTCATTCTTCTCTAATTAGTGAGTTATCACCATTTCCAACAACTTTTAGGCACAGTCACATTGTTAGAATCTAAACATCCTTTGGTAATTACAGTTCTCTAGTACCATTCTTGGGTATGTTTTGTATAACATGAATTACTCTACCCTGGACTTTGCTTAATGCAAGGTATAAATTATACATAATATTTTTTAAAGTTTGAATATATGCATAAAGTCATAACTCACAGATTCAGGGTTGGATTGACAGTATAACTATAAGCCTTTAAATTTTACAGTCTTAAAAAGTAAATATAACATTTATCATGTAAGAAGAATCTCCAGACAGGTAAGAGTGAGGACTATAGGTTTTCAAAAGTTTTTTTTTTTTTTTTTGTACTGGGGATTGAACACAGGGGCACGCCACCACTGAGCCACATCTCCAGCCCTATTTTGTATTTTATTTTAGAGACAGGTTCTCACTGAGTTGCTTAGAGCCTTGCTAAGTTGCTGAAGCTGGCTTTGAACTCACGATCCTCCTGTCTCAGCCTCCCAAGTGCTGGGATTACAGGCGTGCGCCACCGTGCCCGGCTTTCGTAAGTTTTATTGGCAAGCTTTTTTCCAAATGAAAACTTATGTGGATCTTCAACAAAGATAAAAGTGTTTTTTTTTTTTCATTATACATTTTTGCAGGTTCAAATTTGTAGCAAACTTGATAGGAAGTAAATCAATGATTAAGAATGAAGGAAAAGGACCAGTGGTGTGGCTCAGTGGTACAGCGCTTGCCTAGTACATGTGAGGCACTGGGTTTGAACCTCAGCACCACATAAAAATATACAATTTGATGTCGTTTTAAAAAAAAGAATGAAGGTAAAATGTAAATAAAAATGAAAGCATTTTGAAGAACATGAAAATCTGAAATCAAGGGTTATAGAGAACAGCAACAATCTAAAACTTCAAATTCCATAAAGTAGCTAACTCTTTTTATTATTGGAAATTTCAAACAAAATCAAAATCATGGAACACAGTGTACTTAAATCCCATGTATTCATTTTCAGCTTCAAATATTACCAACAAATGGTCAATCTTTTTTTTCCAAAGCCCCACACTCTGGCTCCAAATTCTTACCCTCAACATAAATTATTTTGAGGAATCCAAGAAAAGGTGCTCTTTGAGCTACCCAATCGGTGATCCTTTGTTATGGCAGAACTAGCAAACAAATACATTACCTGAAGTACCACCTACTGCCCTTAAAAACAAAACTATTCTTTCTTCCTCCAGAACTTCTCAAAAGCACAATACTCCCTTCCCAACTCTAGAATAAGGACCACCTTTCTCATGGCATTGCTTAGACAAGGATGAAAGAATTGAACAAGTTGCACTAGCATACACTGAAAAGAAAAAAAAACATGCTAGTTACACAACAGATACATGGTAGTGGTGGTCATTACACAAACCACATAGCAGCAATGCAAAGAAACTTCTAATCTGACTAATCCAATTATTTTATTGATAAGAGAAACTCACCCAGATTCACTAAAAACTTCCACTGGTTTTCTCTGAATAAAAAAAAATATGACTATTGAGCCTGGGGGATGTTGCTTAGTGGTAAGAGTTCTTATCTCCCATGATTGAGGCCCTGGGTTCAAACCTCAGTACTGCCCCCCCACATCAAAGTAATTTTTGAGACAATGCTTTATTATTAATAATAATAATAATAATAATAATAATAGAAAATGCTGCAAAAATTAGGTGTGTCAGCCAGTGTTATCAATGGAGGTTCTGCCACTTGATACATAATTTAACCTAACTTCAGTTTTTTTTTCTATTGTGAGAATTAAATAAGATAATGTGCATTTTTTTAAAAAACTCATTGCACTAATATGATACATTTAGGAGATAATGCCATTTTCTGTAGCCTTCTTACCAAAAATGTGCTACCTCAACCCTACTCAGGAAAAAACATCAACAACTAAAATTGAGGCACATATTACAAAATATGTAACCAGTACTCCTTAAAATTGTCAAGATTATGAGAAAGAAGGAAACATAAAACAGTAACAAACTGGAAGAGACCAAGGAGAAATGATAACAAGAAATATAAGATTTCAGATAGGATCCTACAACTGAAAAAAGGAAAAAAAAAAATTGGTGAAAAACTGGTAAAATATAAATAATATGATTTAGGTTTAGTTAAAAATATCGTGACCAATGTTCATTTCCTATTTCTTTTTTTTTTTTTTTTGGAACCGGGGATTGAACTCAGGGACACTCAGCCACTGAGCCACTCCCCAGCCCTATTTTGTATTTTATTTAGAGACAGGGTCTCACTGAGTTGCTTAGGGCCTCGCTAAGTTGCTGAGGCTGGCTTTGAACTTGCGATCCTCCTGTCTCAGCCTCTCAAGTGCTGGGATTACAGGCGTGCGCCACCAAGCCTGGCTCCTATTCTTAATAAATGTACAACGGTTATATAAGATATTATAGGGGACGCGGTAAGATCAGGAAACTTTTTGTACTATTTTTGTAACTTTTCCTATAATTCTAAAAACAATTTAGAATTAAAAGTTTTAAGGAAACTACCACAGTGTTTGTATACAGGAAACAGTAACTGACTATTATTTTGATTATCACTATTACATTTATTACTACAGGTAACCTCCATTTTATTCAGTCCCAAAGCAATTTTCTGTTCCTTTCCCCCAGCTCTAGCTAACCTGTTAGGGAGTTTTGAAACACTATTCCCTGTCTAGTTTTTCCAAATATGCAGAAAACAAAGTTATAATTCATTTTATTATATTTTATTTTATTCATTTATTTATATGTAGTGCTGAGAATTGAGCCCAGTGCCTGGCACATGGTAGGTAAGCACTCTACTACTGAGCCACAACCCCAGCCCCTGGCCATATAAGATTCTGTATACCAGCCACAAAGATCACTACTACAGAGCTTTCTTGGGTATTATGACAAAAATGTCAACCCAATTTCCAACCCTTTGGCCCCAAGTCTGTGCCACAAAGTTGTCTTCTTCTTATTCATCTTTCGTCATCTTTTCAACATGTTGGGTGAAAAAGATCTTATTTTACACTATTTGTTTATTAATCTCTTGGTCATACCAATTGGACATTTATGTTTTTATATATATTTTTACATACTGTTACTCCAATTCTATGTCCATTTAAAGTTGCTACTGACTTTTAAAAGCTCTCTATGTATTAATGATATTAATGCTTTATCTACCATGTAAATTGTAAGCAATTATATCCATCTGTCAATTGCCTTTTTTGTTCTGTTTCAGGGATAAAGATGTTTTCTTTATTTATTAGCAAAGTCTATCTATATTTTCCCTTCATACTTTTCTCCTAATTTTCATGCTTAGAAAATCCTTTGTTACTTTCAAATCAAAGAGTCAACTTTTTAAAGTTTTTTAATGGTTTCAATTGTTATTTTACTTTTTAATTCATTTGGGATTTATTTTGATACTTTAGAGTATAATTAAGGTAGAGATCTAACTTTCCTTTCTCTCTCTTCTGTGAAGAATGATACACAGTCATTCTTCCTTTCTGTCCTAATTTAAAATGTCACGATATTACATGTAAACTCCTTAAGCAGACCACCACCTGCATCTAGACTTAATATTCGCTTCCAATAATCCAAATGATTATTCTTTCACTAATATCACCTACTTCCAGTTACTGTAACTTAGGAAGTTTTAGTATTTGGCCAGTCATGGTGGCAAATGCCTATCACCTCAGAAAGCCAGAAGGCAGGAGAATCACAAGTACAAAGGCCAACCTAGGTTACTTGGTGAGACCCTGCTTCAAAATGAAAAATAAAAAGGACTGTGGATATAGCTCCCCTGGTTTCAATTCCCAATATTACAAAAAAAAAAAAAAAGTTTAGTATTTGGTAGCATATTTATTGCAAGACATTTTCACTGAATATATTGTGTACCAGGCACTGTGCTAGGTGTTCAATTAAAGTTAAGAGAACAAGGCAACCACAATACTTGTCACCAAGAAAACTACAGATATATTTCATTAGGATTACTTCTGTTAACTATCTTTTAAAAATAAAGATGTAAATATTTGCTTCTAAATAATTTTCTCAAATAAATTTCTAACATCTCTGGCCAAGACACATGAATACCAACATACAAATTTCCAAAACTGATAGAAATATTAACATCACTACCTTACATTTATATAGTCTACTCTTCAAGTTTGAAATATCTTACTAGTTGTGACTGAACCTGAAGAGAAATCTATAAATCACAGAACCTTATCCTACATTCTGGTCATGGCCTACTATTTTGCTTCCTGTTTAAGTAGTAAGAAAAGAATATTCCTTTTTCTTTCCCTACAAAAAACTTCTTATTTTGTTTTTGGAATATAGTGTGAGGGATATTAAAAAAAAAAAAAAAAGCACTCAGTGAAGAGTTGATGAATTAAGTGATTTGATTTCTCTGACATGCCTGTAATTTTGTCATGTCCATTTCAATGTATTTAAGAAAACAGAGGTGAGAAAGCAATATGAAACAGAGCCGATGACAGAAAATGTAGCTCTCCACTTTATACAGGGCTTGAGCTTCTGCAGATAATGAAGTTACTCAAAACCAAGTTAGAAACTTTTTATCTTCAAAAAAGTCAGGTTTAAGGGCAGTGCCTAAAACTATGCTATAGCAAAGTCCTGTTGAAGACAAACTCACCTGTAAGGGTGATGTCATCGTCATCATCATCTATAATCTCTTCCTCAGCAACATCCAGTGAGCTCTCAGTAATCATATCATTGGGTTCTTCCACACAGGCTAGACCAGCATAACCATTGAGAATATCAGCACCAGGAACGTGTTCTACAATTACCGCAGGAAAAATAGCTGGATCACCAAGCTGGGAGCACAGGTAAAGGAAAACAAAAAATTAACAAAGTTTTGCTTTTATTAGATACAATCCAAAAATATTTTACACATTATTACATCAATTTAGTTTCTACATCATCAGCTACTTGCATCGTGACAATCCTTCTAGGCTGCAGGGAACAATACCACATAAACTTTAAAATCTTAGGCCTGAGGGGCTGGAGATATAGCTCAGTTGGTACAGTGCTTGCCTCATAAGCACAAGGCCCTGGGTTCAAACCCCAGTTTCACTGGACATGCTATAAAAGTAGATTTTCAAATGATATTACATAAAAACTTCGTAAGCACAAACCAAGAAGTAGCATACAAATACACAAATAAAATCTCAATAAAAGTTTCTTTGGAAGAAAAAAACAATCTGAGTTGAATAAATATTACACTGTCACTTGGCACACAAGTCTCATTTTAACATCTCTTGACTCACATAAAAAAAAAAACATTAGCTTTCACTTTCTATTATTGTTCCCTTCAAGTATAAATATATTAGATACAAATTATTACTACTATCTGGTTATAAAATCATGAAATTTTAAAACTGAATGGACCCTGAAAATTTAACTTAGTCCAAACACCTCATTGTATAGATAACTGACCCAGAGAGGGTTTTTTAACAATCTACTTTAAAAAAAGAGTAACAAATCTCATTGAGCTGTTGATGTTGTTATTATTATTATTATTGTTATTATTATTATTTTGGTACTGGGGATTAAACTCAGGGGCACTTGACCCCTAAGCCACATCCCCAGCCTTATTTTGGTTGTTTTCTTTCTTTTTTTTTTTTTTTTGTAGTGCTGGGGATTGAACCCAGGGCCTTGTGCTTGCAAGGTGCTGGGAATTGAACCCAGGGCCTTGTGCTTGTGAGGCAAGCACTCTACCCACTGAGCTATATCCCTACCCCTCCCCCAGCCTTATTTTGTATTTTATTTAGAGACAGGATCTCACTGTGTTGCTTAACACCTCACTTTTGCTGAGGCTGGCTTTGATACTCCTCCCTCAGCCTCCCAAGCCACTGGAATTACAAACATGTGCCACAGTACCTGGCTTTAGATTTTTAATTTGAAAAAATTTCCAACTTAGAAAAACTGCAAAAATAGCCAGACATGGTGGTGCATGCTATAATCCCTGCAACTTGGAAGGCTGAGGCAGGAGTGTCATCAAGTTCAAAGCCAGCCTTAGCAACTAAGCAAGACCTTATCTCAAGAAAAAAAAAATTGCAAAAATAGCACAAAAAATTCTCATACAACCTTGACCCACATGACCCCAATTCTAACATTTAAACACATCTTTCTTCCAATATTTTTTTATTTATTTGTAAGTGGTAGACATATGCCAGACAAAATACTGTACTGTTTATTTTCTAAATAATCAAATATTATTATAATTGGTACTGGGGATTGAACCCAGGGGTGCTTAACCACTGAGTCACATCCCCAGTTCTTTTTATATTTTCATTGAGACAGTTTCTCATAAGTTGCTTAGCTGGTCTTGAACTTGCAATCCTCTTGTCTTGGCCTATGGTGTCATTGGGATTATAGGTGTGCATCATCGAATATTATTTTCTATGAGGGTGGCATAGTTATGAAATCAGGAAAGTAACGACGACACTGTTTGAAGGATCAAAGGTTTCTTTTAGTAAATATCCTCCTGTTTCTTAAGGACAACTACTTTAATCTGTAAGTTTCTTCTCTTTTAATTTGGAGCAATTCTTCATTCTTTCTCTTTCACAGTCTTTACATGTCTGAACAGTACAGGGCATTTGTTTTGTAGAATGTCCCCTAATATGGGACACTAGATAATTTCTCATGATGAGATTGTTAAGGTTAAAGAAGTAACATGATGTCCTTTAAAATTTGTCATGTCAGGGGGCTCAAAATACTTACTTGTCCTATCACTGGGAACTTTGATTTCTCCACTATAAAGTTACTATTTTCCTTCTATAATTAATAAGTTTCTTGTGGAAAGATACCTCAGTTCCCAAACCAATCCCCCCTGGATACTGAATGACAAGTGTAAATTACCACAAGCCATAGCTAGCAAGATTATACTATAATCTTAAATGTGAGAAAAAGTTCCTGCTCATAGATAATGTCAAGCACATTGCTATTTTCCTCAAGTCTGTTATATTGAAAATATTATGATTTCATTATAATTAAGTAGCCTCAATATTAAAAATAAGTTTCTGTACACTAAGGTTTGATATTACTTTTGTCATCAGAATTTATCTAAATTCAATATATAATCAAAGGTACCAGTTTCCTTGCTTTCAAAAATGCTATGCTCTGGTCATGAATAACCCTAAGCACATCTGGACCATTTTATTTCAAAATATTTCTTCCTGTTTCAAAAAAAGGAAGTTAAGCAGAAGTATTTAGCTCTTCAAATTGTAAAATAAGTTTTAAAACAAACTAGAGGGCTCAAAAATTAGGCTGGGGCTAGGGATATAGCTCAGTTGGTAAAGTGCTTGCCTTGCAAGCACAAGGCCCTGGATTCAATCCCCAGCACTGCAAAAAAAAAAAAAAAAAAAAAATTAGGCTGTAACACACACACACACAGCCATCAAGAAAATATTATGTAAAAATATCCAAAGCAAAATATAGGCATTGGTTTTTCATTTCCCTTTCTTGAGAGATAACCAGTACTCATTTAATCCAAACTACCATGAACATTTGCTTGTTAAAGCACTTAGGATTCTCTTCTCTCCTAAAAGTTTAATTTAAGCTCCTACTCTTCCTCTAACAAATCTGAGCCCAGAGTTCAATACATTTCTATTTGACCTCATTTTATGCTGCTACAGCCTATGCATAAGGTTAGAATAGAGCTCATTACCCCACATATTGACAGATAAGGAATATTGTTTAAAAACTTATTCAAGGACACCCAACAAGAGACAGAGGTATGTCAAATATAATTCACAGATGCAGTCCTAACCAAGATAAAACCAAAGTATTTCTCCCTACCTGTCTGGTTCTTACAATTTAGATAGAGACTGATAAGAGCATTAATATTATAAGGATATAACAAATAATATTACTCCATAATTTTACCTGAATTGATATAGTTCCCAAGTTTTAAGTAACTACAGATGATTTGTTACTATCTTCTTGGCTAATTCTACTAAACTATAATTAGACTGGAGAAGTGGATTACTCTTTCCCCAGAATTTACAGGCCTCAGGAATATGTTATCAAATATCACTATAATCAATGCCACTTCTACTCCAGTGCCATCCCCTGAGATACCTACTGTTACCAGTTTCTTTGTTCCCTAGCAGAGACAGTCTATATAGAGTCAAGCATAATCTAGTTTGCTTTTAAAAAATAATTTTAATTTCAGTTCAAATAGAAATTTAAAAACTATTAAGAAAGATTTCAGTGCAGGGTATAATTCAGTGGTAGAACACTTGCCTTGCATGCATGAGACCCTGGGTTACTCCCAACAGTGGGAAAAAAATAGAAGAGGGAAAGAAAAAAAAAAAAAAAGGAAGAGGAAAAGAAAAGTTGCAAGCACAGAAGCAGAGAGAAAAACACTTCCTTTGAAGCAAAGCTTAATTCACTTTGTCCCATCACCCCAGATGTGGAACACCTATAAAACTTGAATTTAGTACATAATATATAATTATATACATTATATAATATTAATACTTTATTATTTGTAATATTAATACTTATAAGCTCTAGAAACCTCAAATCTATTTTTAATGGACTTGTGTCATTTCAGTGGAATATTTGTAGAATATTTGAAAACTTGGGATTTACTGGGTTAGTTAATAATGAAAAGGGACCTATGACATATTCAGAAGGCAATAACATGTAGTATAAGAAACAAAAACAAAAAATAAAAACAAAACAAAAAAAGTGAAATCATGGCCTAGGGCCTTTTCCAGTGCCAATGTCTTGACCTTACTTTCCTTACCTTTAAGTGAAGGGAAAGCACTAATTCATCTGAAGGCCATTCCAATTTTGGTTTGTTAAGATGTATTTAAAGTTATGGACTCAAACTGTCTGGGATTATAACATTAAAATAGGAAATACTACTTATTCTTATACACTATACAGGGGAAGGAGTAGCATGTACAATGGACCCATAGCTTTGCCTTTGCTATTACTATTAGTTAGCATAACTTTAAATAGACACCAGACATTTTCTTTACATGGATTAACATTTTAATCATTACAAAATTCTACAAAGGAGATATATTAGACTATTTTTACAAAAGAACGTGGAGGCAAAGGGAAGAGAAATACAGTCAGCTCACTATATTCTCAGGTTCCACATCAAGATTCAACAAAATGCAGAATGAAAATATTGCATCAGTACTAAGTATGTACAGACATTTTTGTCATTATTCCCTAAAGAACACAGTATAAAAACTACTTACAAAGAATTTCCATTAAAGAAAAGTAATCTAGAGGTGATTTAAAGTGTGTGGATGTGCCTAAGTTATATGCAAATATTATGACCATTTTATATAAGGTACTTGAGCCTCTGTAGATTTTATCCAGAGGTCCCCAAACCAATCCCCCTTGGATACTGAGGGACAACTGTAAATTACCACAAATCATAGCTAGCAAAAGATAGCACACTAACTTGAACTCACTCCAGGGTCCATGTTCTTTACCTGTACAATATTATAGTCAGCCTTAAATATGGTACAAGTTTGTTTTGTTGGCATATTTTCTTGGTTCTATTTAGACAAACAGAATAAGTAAGGAGCTGTGTTTAAAATGGAGGTATGCCTTTAATATTATCTTTCCCAGGGCTTGGTCCATCTGAGTCTATGATAAACTTTCTTGACATAGTCAGTTCTCTCAGTATGCAAGATACATCCCAGGATCACTCAGTCATACATTCTCCTTTGGAGGTACTTGTTCTTTTCACTAAAAGCATGGGTCATTTTTCTAGGTCACTGAAACAGAGATATATATTCAAAGTTGTTTACCTTTAATTTCATCAGAGTGCGATTAATCCACATATAAAAAAGAGACCAACTCTGTATCTTTGCAAGACCGTGAATAGTTAGGTAAGGGGCCTGATTCTGTATATATGAAATACCTGAGGGAAATACCTTTTGCGTGACTGACAAGACTCTCCGCCTCTATTACCAAAAATGGAAGGAAAATGCATACTCCACTAACCCCAGCTGCTGATCTGGGCTCAGGATAAACTGTCTTTTAAACTGGATTGTCTAGCAACTGACTAAAGTATGAGTCATTAGGAACCTACAACCTTTATACCACATATTGGAAAATTCCTTAAAGAGAACAGGTTCCCAATCTCTTAAATGAAGAAATGGCAAAAATTCTCACGTTGAATTTTCTAAGATTTAGATTTTTAAAATAAATAAAATATTAAGAAAATAAACTATTACATTATTTTGCTAGGGCACCACAAACTAGGTACCTTGTAAACAATAGAAATGTATTGTCTTACAGTTCTGACAGCTAGAAGTCTGAAATTAAGGGGTTGGCAGGTTGTTTCCTTTTGTAGATCTGTTCTAGGCCTCTTTCCGTGTCTTAGAAATGGCTGTCTATGTTCACATGGTGTTCTCTCTATATGTGTCTATGTCCAAACTTTCTCTTTTCTATATGAACAACAATCATATTGGAGTAGGAGCATATCTCCTTTTCCTACTCTAATAGAACCTCATCTTAACTGCAATATAATTATTTCTCAATAAGGTCATTCTGAGGTACCATATATGAATAGATGAGTATGTACACAATTCAACCTATAATAGGACTCAATTTAACTTAGCATTTGACAATTGGTCCTCTATACTATAAAATATCTTCTAAAGTTTATGGCAGCTAGAAACACAGTGACACAACTTGTAATCCCAGTGACATCAAAGGCTGAGGCAATGTGGATCAGTGGTTAAGCACTCCCAGGTTCAATCCCTGGTACAGACGGACAAAATTTATGGCAATAAAGATAATAATACATATATAAAATCTTATTAAAGTTTTTCAATTTAAGGCCAGGCACAGTGGTGCATGCACAGTAGCTAGGGAGGCTGAGGCAGAAGGATTATGAGTTCAAAGCCAGTCTCAGCAATTTAGCAAGACCCTGTCTCAAAGTATAAGGACTGGAGACATGGCTCAGTGGCTAAGCACCCCTGGGTTCAATTCCCAGTACCAAAAAAGAAAAGTTTTTAAATTTAGACTAGATATTACTCTTCAGGTTTCTATGCTGATCATCATCAAACCTATTCACTTCAACTTCTACATCTTTTCAATCTGAATTCTTCCTAAAATTTATTTAGAAGGGGAGTATCAAGAAGGTTGAAGCGATGGGTACAATGGCATGCTCCTGAAATCCCAGTTACCCTGGAAGCTGAGGCAGGAGGATCACCTGAGCCCAGGAATCCAAGGTCAGTTTGAGTAATGTAGCGAGACTCCGTCTCAAATACTTTTTTCTTAAAGGCTGGTGCTCTTCATAAATTGGCAACATTACTAACAATTAGCAATCTGATCGGTTATCTTTTTTTTTTGGGGGGGGGGGAGCAAGGATTGAACTACTCAGGGACACTTGGCCACTAAGCCACATCCCCAGCCCTATTTTGTATTTTATTTAGAGACAGGATCTCACCGAGTTGCTTAGCACCTTGCCCTTGCTGAGGCTGACTTTGAACTTGCGATCCTCCTGCTTCAGTCTCCCAAGCCACTGGGATTACAGGCGTGTGCCATCATGCCCAACTGTTACCTTCTTTTAAGACATGATGGTGCTGACATGGTTTTCTATGATGCTCCAACAACATTATATTCCACTTGGCTGGCTACTTATTTTTAAAATTTATTCTTATTATCTTTTGGTACCAGGGGGATTAAACCCAGGGGCACTTAACCACTGACCCACATCCCCAACCCTCTTTGTATTCAGAGTCTAAGTTGCTTAGGGCCATGTTAAATTGCTAAGGCTAGCCTCAAACTTACAATCCTCTTGCTTCAGCCTCCCAAATGGCTGGGATTACAGGCATGTGCCGCCAAACCTAGATATGGTTACCTCTTTATAAAATGACTTTCTGAATATCTCTAAAAGCTCTTCAAACAGCAGCTTTTCTTTCTTTTCCTTTTTTTTTTTTTTTGCTGTGCTGGGAATCAGTTCAAAGCCTTTGGCATGCTAGACAAGTACCCTACCACTGAGACCCTTCCCCAAGCTCCTTCATTTGAATAAGAGAAACTCGCTAAATTCTACTAGTACTTAACCTCAGCTGTACACTGGGAAACATTTAAAAATGTCAAGATATGATCCTGCAAAGGATCAAATACATCAACCATATGGTACTATGATTGAGGCCTATTATTAAGGCTCCCCAAGTGAATCCTATTTGCTCCTGGGGGTTCAGAACCACTGCTCTAAAGAATTAAAATATTTAAAACTACATTCCCTAAATTCAATCAACTCTAATTGTTCATGCCAATTTCGGAATAATATCAATATCTAGTAATTACCAGTAATCCAAACAGATAATATTATGAGATCTTTTGCTGTTTGGCACTTGCAGACTATTTTCACTTTGTTTTTGGAAAGAACCACAATAAATCACAATGAGAACTAGAGAGAGAAGATATCCTGAAGTTAAAATTCATCAAAAATTAGTTTCAAAAGCATCGCTTTCTAGGGGCAAATTAAACTACAGTGATTAAAAGCTATGTGTTTTGTAACTTTATTGAAAGCCTTAACTCTACAAGAGGAAAGAGTACATGTATCAATTTCCCTTTTTTTTACTAATAACAAGTAAATTTAGGACATGTTGAAAGCAAAAATTTAGCAAATGTTTCAGCAGTAATAATAAAAATAAAGCCAAGTTTTAGCAAGAAAGGGAAAGTTCCCCAAAGTTCAACAATGTCCTCTATTTAGTTACCATATATTGTGGCTGATCACTTAAGTGGCAATGCCATTAAAAAAAAAAAATGGCTCAAAAAGAGAAAAAAATGTAACCAATGTAAGAACTACATTACTTCCCCTAATTAAACTTGCTTGTTTCCTCAATACAGCACAATTCAAGGTCCAAGGTTGGAAATTTAAGAAACCGATCGTTATTCCAACTCTATTAAGTAAATAAGTTTGTTCAACAGGATTCTGAATATAAAAAACGCACATAAGCTCTCACATAACTTATTTGCTAGGGTTCTCTAACAGAAGAGCTTAATCTGTTACATGATGGTTGTGAAACATCCTGTCAACTTCCTCTATGAAATATATTAAAATGAAATAAATATCATCTTCCTGAAACAAAAAGGTGGTTTAAAACAGTTTTTAAATATTTCCCCACTACAGATACTCTTCTGTAAAGACAGGTGCAAAATAAGCACACTTTCAAATAGTTCATACCGTATCTCTGCATCAAGACAAAAATTAAAGAATGGGCCAGCACCTTTCTCCTCCCATATCTTCCAAAGCTCCCTGACTCCAGATTTTCTCTAGTAAACAAATCGAACAATGTGCAAATTGTTCGACAAATTCCTGTATCCTGCCTTCTGATCAAATTGAGACCCAAAACCCTCATCCTATGAAGACACTGTTTTGAGGACCTCTGATTCATTCTTAGAATAACTTTCTTCACCATTGATTTTGAAAACAAAACATAAAACCAAAATCAACTCACTCTATCATAACATGATCTGACAATAATTTATGAAGTGAATGTACTACATATACACACGGTGAAAACAAAAGTATAAAAAGTAAGAGCTCCAGTTCTTATTTAAGAGGAGACTCCACCATGTCCTGGGTATCTGAACTCAGGCAAATTACCCAGGCTCACTAAACTTTAGTTTTGTTGTTTTGTTTTTCTTTTTTTGTTTGGTAAGGAGTGACTGAGCCCAGGGGCACTTAACCACTTAGCCACACACAACAGGGTCTCACTAAATTGCTTAGGACCTTGCTAGGTTGGTAAGGTTGGTCACAAACTCACGACCCTCCTGCCTCAGTCCCAAGTTGCTGGGATTACATGTGTGCTCCAATGCACTTGGTAAGCTTTAGTTTTTGTATCTATCTAAAACAAGAACAACAATATTTTCTAGTTATTGTAAGATTTTGTAAATAAATCACTTGTTATTATGTATGGCATATGGTAAATAATCAAGAAAATATTTTGATAATGAAAGTCCTTCAATATTGGATACAAATAGAAATAAACACTCTTAAAAGCTGGCTTACTACAATTTCACATTGATTGGCATGGTCTTTTTATTTGCAGTAAGAATAATCTTTTTAGCTAGACAAGGTGATCACACCTGTAATCCCAACTACTCTGGAAGCTGAGGCAGAAGAGCACAAGTTTGAGGCTAGCCTTGGCAAACTAGCGAGACCCAGTTTCAAAATAAAAATAAAAAGGGCTGAGGACATAGCTCAGTGGTGGAACACCCCTGAATCCCAGGACCACAAAACAAAAATGACAAAAAAAAAAAAAAAATCTATGAACAAACTTAACCACCTGCACTTAGCAATAACATTTAGCATCAACAAAAACAAAGGTGATGCATACATGTTTGCTACCTTCACACCACCTTGCTTAATTCTCTGGTCCCTGTCTCATACCTCCAGTACTTTCTCTTTAATACCACATCTGATGGAAACAGGTTAACACGACAACTTCACAAATGTTTTTAGTCAAATCATCATAATGTAGCTTTTTCAATAACAATTCCTTAACAATTTTTTAAAAGAAGAATTCCCCTAATATTGAGTAATTTTACAAGGAAGGAAGGGTGTGAGGGAGAGACAGAGGGAGGGAGGGGATTCTTGCCTGCTTCCTAACTTTAGCATCAGGCATGCTACTTATGTAGCAATGGCTAACATTATTACATATGTGAACCCTATTATGAGGAGATCATTTTCTTAAACTCACACCCAAACTATTAACAGTTTTCTTCTTACTTTACTAAATAAAAGGACATTATTTTCACCAATATTGACAAAATACTGAAGATGACCTTTTTTTAAAAAACTGACAACACTGCTTTTGTAACTGCTTATCCTACATCTGCTGTGTTGACTGAAATGGAAAGAAGATTGTTACTTATATTCTTTATAATTGCCATTCTGACTGGAGTGAGATGGAATCTCAGTGTAGTTTTAACTTGCATTTCTCTAATTGCTAGAGATGTTGAACATTTTTTCATATTTTTTTATCGTTTGTATTTCTTCTTCTGTGAAGTGTTTGTTCCATTCCTTTGCCCCTTTAATGATTGGGTTATTTAATTTTCTGGTGCTAGGTTTTTTGAGTTCTTTGTATATCCCAGAAATTAATGCCTTATCTGAGACACCAGTGGAGAAGATTTTCTCCCAGTCTGTAGGATCTCTGTACACGTTCTTGATTATATGAGAAAGGTACTCTAATACATCGTTGGTGGGATTGCAAATTGATGCAACCACTCTGGAAAGCAGTATGGAGATTAAAACCTGGAATGGAACCACCATTTAACTCAAGTTATCCCACTCCTCAGTCTATACCCAAAGGACTTAAAAACAGCATACTACAGTAACACAGCCACATCCATGTTTATAGCAGCTCAACTCACAATAGCCAAGGTATGGAAATAAACTAGGTGTCCCTCAAGGGATAAATGGATAAAGATGATGTGGTATATATACACAATGGAATATTACTCAGCCATAAAGAAGAATGAAATTATGGCATTTGGTGGTAAATGGATGCAACTACAGAATATCATGCTAAGTGACATAAGCCAGTCCCCCCAAAATCAAAGGCCAGATGTTCTCTCTGATTTGTGCATGCTAATCCACAACAAGGGAGGGTGGGGAGGAAGAAGAGTAGAAGTTGACTGGATTAGAAAAAGGGAAATGAATTGACGGGAATGGGGAGGGAAATAGGAAAGACAGTAGAATCAATTGCTCATAACTTTCCTAGCCTTGTATTTGTATACATGATCAGGATAACTCCACAGCATGTACAACCACAAGAGTGGGAACCTAAATAGAATAAGTTACACTCTATATATGAATATTCTGCCAAAACACGTTCTATTATCATATATAACTAAAATTTTTTAAAAATAAATGGAAAGACAATTTTGAAGTCATATAGCAAAACTAAGAAATATCAAAAGTAGAATGTTTAAGGGAAGCTTTTTGAAAAATAAAATAGTATATTTGGAAATAAGAACAGAATTACTTTTGGGGGGGGTATCAGAGATTGAACCCAGGGGCGCTCAACCACTGAGCCATATATCCTGAGCCCTTTTTTAATTTTGAGACAGGGTGCTAAATTGCTTAGGGCCTCACTAAATTGCTGAGAGTGGCTTTGAACTTGTAATCCTTCTACCTTAGCCTCCCAAACCACTGGGATTACAGGTGCTCGCCACTGCACCAGGCAACAACAGAATTACTATTGTGATTTACCCAGCAATGCTGTTCTAAGCAACTGAGTACCTTTTGAGAGAACAGAGGTTGCCAATTCCATTTCCAAGAGAAAACTTACCAACACAACTCTCATTTAAAAAAGTATGCCTTTTTGAAAAGTAAACAGAATTAATAGATTCAACATGATATAACCACACAATGAATTAATGTTAATCAAAGGCTGAAGTACTGACACATGGTACAACACAGATGATCCTTGAAAACATTAATGCTTACGTGAAAGAAGCCAGTCACAAGAGAGTACATATTACATGATTTCATTTGTATGAAATAAAAAGAAATAGAAAGATTCGTAATTTTCACGGGTTGGGAAAAGGTGGGAGAAATAGGATACTGACTGCTAATGTACACAGATTTATTTGGGAGATAAAAATGTTCTAAAATTTAATATGGTTATGGACACACAACAATGTGTATGGACTAAAACCACTGATATTTATTTATCTATTTTGCTGACCCCAGGGCTTCATGAATGCTAGGCCAGAGCTCTATTACTGAGCTACATCACAAGTCCTCTTAAAAGTATTTTTATATTGAGACAGACTCCTAAATTGCCTGGGTGGGCTCCATCTTGTGATTCTCCTGCCTCAGCCTTCCCTCTCCGCACCCCTACTCCCAGATCACAGGTGTATATCACACCTGGCAGAATTGTACATTTTAAATAGATGAGTAACACTGTAATAGTTTACTTGTTTGTTATGGTACTGAGGATTAAACCCAGAATAATTTACCACTGAGCCACAATGATTTTTTTAATTTTTGAGACAGGGTCTCTTGCCAAGGCTGGCCTCCAATCTGCAATCCTCTTGCCTCAGCCTCTGCTGACATTGGGAGTACAAGCATATGCCATCCCAACCCTGGGTTACAATATAGTATTTAAAAAAAAAAAAAAAAGGATAGATATACAGATATGTCAGAGATAAGGATTACTGACCTGTAATTAACTAAAATAAATAATGCTTTTTCCCCTACTAACATGCTGCGTAAAATAATTTTTCCACAATTGAAATTACTTTTTCATCCCTCCCATGTAGTACTGGCTAGTATTATTCAAATAACAATTGAAGGCTCAGATTGAGTTACAATTCCCAGCTTTTCACCATGTTCCTGAGAGAAACCATAGGCTTAGGATAACTTTAAAATAAAGTTTTGGCTTTGAGTGTTAAAAACCAAACAAATAAAAAAACAGTTCCCAGCTTTTTCTTTTAGTAGCTATGTTATTACAGCCAAGTTGTTTCCCTTCTCTGGTCTGTCTTGATTTTTCGTAAAATGAGGATTAGAGTATCTACCTCATTAGATTGTTATAAGAATTAAATAGGATAATCCCCTATAAAAGACATAGCACAGTACCTAGGATAAAATGCTCAGTAAATATTATCTACTAAAATTCACACCTGAATATTTCTGGAGTCCATCATACAAGTTTATATGCTATCTTATGAAATAATCTCATCTCTCTCCCTTCATTTTTAGGACATTATTATTTGCCTCTGTATGACTAGGTAGGGAAATTATAGGAAAATTTTCAAAAGACAGTACTTAAGTTCCAACTCCCCTTACCACTCCTTTTCATAATAGCAATCATTTTCCTCACTGCCAAATGTTGCCAGGGAAAGAACACGGGTCAAATGCTAGACCACAACAGAGTTGTCCCTTCACTTAACCTTAAGAGGGCTGTAAGTCAGATACAAGTCAGACTTCCCCAAAGTAATCCGGCTTAAATATAAATAAGAGAAACAAGTAACTTCTGTATATTATATAACAAATGATCCAGCTTCTTATGGATTTGATAAATCTGGTCTACTAAAGTTTAAGAAAGAAAGCAACCAAGTAGGTAGAACCTGGAATTTTATGTAAATAATCCACTGTGTCAGTGTACATGTTAATAGCATCATTCCAGCTTCAGTCCTGCACATCTCTGGTGCTAAACAACTTATATGTAAAACACTGATAACATTCCTTCTTTTTTATGAGGAACCCTTGATCTCTGACCTTAAAAATTCTTAGCCGGGAGCGGTGGCGCACGCCTGTAATCCCAGCAGCTTGAGAGGCTGAGACAGGAGGATCGCGAGTTCAAAGCCAGCCTCAGCAACTTAGCGAGGCCCTAAGCAACTCAGTGAGACCCTGTCTCTAAATAAAATACAAAATAGGGCTGGGGATGTGGCTCAGTGGTAGAGTGCCCCTGGGTTCAATCCCTAGTACCAAAAAATTAATTAATAAATTAATTAATTCTTACCATCCTAGTTGGAAAAAATAGGGTTTTATGATCTACACTCTGTACAGTTTCTCAGTCTCTAACATATAGCTTGATTTCTGAAAATTCCCCATATTAAAAAACTCCCTGAATTGGACACAACAGCACATGCCCATAATCCCAGTGACTCAGGAGGCTGAAGCAGAAGGATCATGAGTTTGAGGCCAGCCTCAGGAAATTAATGAGACCCTGTCTCAAAATGAAAAACAAAATTAGCTGGTATAGCTCAGTGGTAGAGCAACCCTGGGTTCACTCCCTAGTACTGGGGGAAGGGGTGTAGAGGAAGCAAAGAAAGAAAAAATAAAATTCCTCTGCAGTTTCCTAAGAAATAGGAAAACACTATAAGGAAATTAGTTTTCTAACAGTTTTTATAATAATAATAAAATCAGAAAAACCATTTTATTTACATTTTCAATAACTTTTCTTTTTTAGTGGTACTGGGATCCAATCCAGGACCATGCCCAGGCTAAGCAAGTGCTCTACTATTTGGCTATATTCCCACCCCTCAATAACAATTTGTAAAAGAGAGGTACTATTCACTTAACATGCACAACAGAACAATGTTCAAGACTACCATAAAAAAGAGTCCATGAATATTTGCTTCTGGTCTTGATATCACAGAGAAATGACCATACTGCACATGCACTAAAAGAAGAATGTGAAGAGTAGGTCCCCCAAAAAAATATGTACTATAAAGCTGGAGGAGCTCAAAATAAAAAGGACTAGGGGAAAAAAAAGCGCGGGGGCGGGGGGGGGCACGACTAGGGATGTAAATCAGTGGTAAAATAACCCTCGGTTCAATCCCCAATACCAAAACCAAATCAAACAAAACATATATACTACAGTCAAGAAAGCTGTAGAGTAAGTTCTCTCTTCATCAAAGACTTTCTGACATGCTAAGTGCTATAACTGACCATATATATGCCCCAGGTCATTTGACCAACAGGCAAGTTTTATCTATTTTATAAAACAGATTATTTTATCATCATATTCATAAAAAAGAAAAAATTTTGAGAACACTATTAAATGCCTGAAGGGATAAGTGGAAGGAAAAAACAAAACAATCTGTATCTTCAAGCAATTAGAACTAATTTGGGAAAATATAATGTATATATAAAAATTTAACTGACATTAAGTGATACAGGAATAACAGGATCAAGCTGTTAACTACTGAAAGAATTGTGTTAGGATGAGTACCTGGAATAAGTGGGTTTTGTTTCAAACAAGGATTGCGAGTTCAAAAGCCAGTCTCAGCAACTTAGCGAGCCCCAAGCAACTCAGCCAGACCCCGTCTCTAAATAAAACAAAAAACGGGCTGGCTGGGGATATGGCTCAGTGGGTTAAGCACCCCTGGGTTCTATCCCCAGTACAAAAAAAGCAGCAGAGAACAGAATTTTAAATTGTCAGCATCAACGGTGCTAAATGGTCCTTTCCAACCCCTGTTCCCCCACCACTATCTCTACCCAAAAGAGTTCCAAAACAGTTTTGAGAATAGTACAAATTTATGAGAGATGATGATCAAGGTGCTGGCAATAGACATTAACAGTGTCATTATACAACCACAGACCAAAACTGAAATCAGGAAATAAATTCTAATCTGGTGCCTTCAAACAGTGATTTTATAAAGAACCAACCAATCAACTAACACTGAATCATAAAAAACAAATTATTTTTAAAACATTTTATTTTAAAAAGTTAAAAATCACAATAGTTTTTATGTAATTTTATAAGCAAATTCTAAAATTCATACAAGACCTCAATCTGGGGATGAGTATCCTATTAGATATCAAATATAATATCACAGTATTTTATGTGATATTGGTACAAAAAATAGCTCAATGAAACAATCATGTAAGTTCAAAACTGAAGTCTGATATACACACAGACACAATGAGAGAATGATACTGCTCAGTAAATATTAGCTGTGTCAGTCATGGTTCTAAGAGCTTTGTAAGTATCAACTCATTTAATTCTCATAACAATCCTACAATGTAGATTCTATAATTTTCATTCTCATTTTGTAGATAAGGAAGCCAAAACACAGAAAGGTCAAAGAACTTACTCAAGATCACAGAGGTAGTGAAGAGTGGAGCCAGTATTCAACCCAGGAATTCTGACTCTAGTACCTGAGCTCTGAACCACTACCGCCACTAGATAGGGTTTACTGCCTCCCTGAATTAAGTATTTTCACTGTAGTACTGTATATGATATTGAAATACAGTCATGATCAAAGGCTGCTGAAATAAACAGGCCATTCATAAAGAAAAATAATACAGAGCCAATCAACACAATTATATCATACAGTAAGTGAATACAAGTCACAAAATACATTTAGTATAATTTCGTTTGTATCTTTTTTTTTTTTTTTTTGAACCAGGGATTGAACTCAGGGACACTCAGCCACTGAGCCACATCCCCAGCCCTATTTTGTATTTTATTTAGAGACAGGGTCTCACTGAGTTGCTAAGGGCCTCGCTAAGTTGCTGAGGCAGGTTTTGAACTCGCGATCCTCCTGACTCAGCCTCCCAAGTCGCTTGGATTACAGGCGTGCGCCACCACGTCCGGCCATTTGTATCTTAAAAATAAATTCTACATGTAGTTTTGTAGGTATATAAAACCCACAAGTAATTAATACTAGTTTCTTCTCAGGAGGAAAAAAGGATGAAGGAATAAGAGTAAAGAGAGATTTCCAGTGTTTCATACATTTTTACATTAGGTGATTTCTTTTATAAATAGCAAGTTATTACTTAAAAAAAAAAAAGCCAGGTGTTATGGTTTACACCTGTAATTCCAGCAACTTGAGAGACTAAGGCAGGAAGAATGCAAGTTCAAGGCCAGCCTCCACAACTTAGTAAGGCCCTAAGTAACTTAGACCCTGTCTCAAAAAAAATGAAAAGGGGCTGAGGATGTGGCTCAGTGGCAAGCGACCCTGGGTTCAATCTCCAGTACCAAAAACATAAAAAATAAACTAACCAGCAAACAAACAAGGAGGTAGAACCACAGGTCAGATAAAACCAATTACCACTGGATCTAACCTCATGTGAAGCAGTTAAGTTGTTGCTATGCACATGACTGTAGATGAAAAAAATTCTGAACCTGGCCAATAGTTACAAATATTTTGACACTGATTATAATACAGTAAGGATGTTATGTATCACTCCAAGAAAATATGAAATTAGTGAAAGTCAAATTACTAGAAGTTCAAATTGTGGCTCTATTATTTACTAGCTATATGATTCTGAGTAAGTCATTTAACCTCTTTATGTCTCAATTTCCTCATTGTATTTACGCCATATGGTTAATATCTGTAAAGTCCTTGGATAATACTTGCCCAAAACTAACATTCATTTTGTCCAATGAAAATTAATAACTTAAGAAAATACAGTGTTGGAGATACAGTCCAGCAAGAGCAAGTGCTTAGCATGCATAAGGCCCTGGGTTCAACACCTAAGCATCACATTAAAAAATATATATATAGATATTTGTATATTCTGATGTAAAGCCAACAGCACCCTGCCCACAGATACAACTTCTATAAGATAAACAAAGTACTTTATAGACACAGGTATATAAGTTTTGTTTTGCAAAACCTTTTTGAAGCTACATATACGCAGGTATGAATATGACACTATCATGTAAAATGCATTTCTCATGGTTAAAAGAGTATCACATGGTTAAAAGAGTAACACACCAGTGAGTGGCTAAGGGCTCTGTCCTCTGCTACCACATCCGGAGATCAAACCTCACCACATCAAGCCTAGAATCTATCACAGGATCTTTTCTAAGAGGCAGCACAGTAAACACACTATCTTCAAATGATAATATATACAAACATCCTGTCTTCAAACAAATTCAAAACACTTTCTTCTCCTAAAATGTTGTTTTCCTATTGTCTCTAAATTAAATCCAAATCCATTAAAACATTTTAAATTGGAGCCAGTCAATCCTTTCCCTAAAACTATTTTCTACCTAGTTGAAGCTCATCTTGATTTTTAGACAAGTTAACCCAATTTCTCACCACTTACAGGTTTATTTCTACACTTTTTATTCTGTCACTTCAGTGGACACTACAACAGCTAAGAAATTATCATGTCCTGTCCAAAACTACAAATCAATTTTATTATTTGTAGTAACCATGTTTGTGAGATAAAAGCATTATAATTGGCCTATTTAAGTACTCAGGATTAGGCTTATTTCATAACATAAATCAATCATATTAGGCATATTTTAAACCCACTGGTTCTCAAAATATTTTTCCTAGTAAACCATATCTAACACATCTCCCACATTATATCTTATATTCCCCAATCTCTTCAAAATGAAATAAATTATAAAGTCACAAGAAATCCTAGCCATTTGGGAGAAGGCAACTACATTAATCTTAAATCTTTCATTCAATCTCTCTTAAATTTTTTTTTTACATTCTGAAAACAATTTGCTCATCATGCATAAATTCAATGAAAGTTAATTTAGAAATTCCTCAGTTCAGTCCCCCTACAAATGATGAAATTCAAAAATCTAAAGAAGTTAAGTAACTTCCTGATTGTCAAATGCTTTAGAGTAAAATGGTATACAATTATGGGACTGCTAGCATCATTTAGTTTGCTTGAAAAAAGAACCCAGTTATAAATATTACTTAAGATCATATTACCTCCAAATATTCTAATTTTTTGACTTTAGGAAAGTCTCCTTCTTTTAAAATAATTTTCTGATACAAATGAAAAGAATCAAAACAAATTTATTAAAATCCAGTTTATTTCAGTTCCCATACCTGTTGTTCATCCTCCATGACGTTACTAGCAAATTCAAATACTAGGTCGTTCTGTTGGACAACAGCAGCCATAATAAAGCATTCCCCTTAGATCCACATGAGAAAAATTCCAAACAGATTCAAGTTATCAGGCAGTAGAGTCCAGTGAGAAACTTGGGTAAAACCCCTCAATCAAGTCTGTGAAATTACCGTATACCCAGGTTATCTTTAAGGAAGGTACTTCGGCTTTCCTTGATTCATTGATATTCTAAGCAAACAGAAGTAATTTTTCTGAAATTTTTCTTTTCTCAAGCTTCTTGGCCTGAAAAACAAAAGCTTAAATTAGTTGTGAAAGAGCAGCCATCCATTTAAAATATAACCAGAGCATAGTATCTCACAGTGTGTTGTTGTGTTGTTATCTTTAAATAAAAATTAACATGATTAATTATGTCTTCATTAGGCTTTTTAAATTAGACATAAATTTCTTTGAAGACTTCATTTCTGCCAAGATCACCCCTCATTACTGAAAATGAAGTTTCTCCTCTCACTTAAACTTCAGTTGAAGTACTGAATATTAAAAAACAAACACAAAAACAAAGTCCAGCCATAATGAGGTTTATAGCCACAATAAAGGACATAAAAGCAATTTCCTGCTTTCCACTAATCCAGCAAACCTCCTATATCAGAACTGCTGCTCTACTTCATAATATATATAATGTATATTTTTGCCTTTAATAGAAACATTCAGACAGCATCCCTGTTATATCTAATAATATGTTAAGAATTAAAAATTGAGGACATTTAAAGTTTAGTAATCAACATTTTAAGAGCTTTTTAAAATAAGCAGAAATTGAAGCCTACTTTTTCTCTTCTTCAAAAGGCTTCTGATAAGTACAATACTTTTAAGAGTTACCATGCTTACAGCCCGTCTTTGGTGGCTTCTTTTTTAATGCACTGCAATGTATTCTTATCTCTAGCAAAAGGCTGCAAGCAACAGGAAGGAAACAGCACTTGACCACGTCATGGCAAATTAGAACATGCAAAGAACTGCACTTTACAATAGTAGAAAAACAGAAACGCAACTTAGCAGCAAAAAACAATTTCAGTGAAGGGAGAAATGCTTTTAAAATGTCTGCCAAAGATGTATTTTTTAAAAGTTACCACTACTAACAGAAAAAAGTGAAAATTTTTAATTTAGATATTTATTATAATGTCATTAAATACTGAATCAAATAGTTTATGGCCATAAATATGATATGAAAAGACAGATATTTTTTTAAATCACATTAAATAACATCTAGTTCTCTGAAATAGCCTTTGCATTTTTTCTACAAATATTTAAAAAAGAAGTTGCCTCCAAGGAAAGTATGGCCACTCATTTCCTAAAAATTTTAAAGAGGCAAGCTTGGGGGTGAAGCTGATATGATGATTCAGTTTCCCTGAGACAGCTATGTGCTAGAAAAATAGGGTACTCTATTTCCTCATTTCAGTAAAACCAATTTCCTATATATTCTAGGTTCTAGGTATCACCATAGATTACTGTGATTTCCATATAAAGCTACATCAAAATAAGTTAATAAATTAATTCAGAATTTTACTCATTAAACCCAGTAGTTTCCATCTACCCCCTGCTCTACTCAAATAGACTTGAACTCCAACACTGAGAAATGTTTAGTACATTCCAGTAGTTTTTGAGCAATGTACCATATTTAGAGGAGAAAACATTTTTTTTTTCAGTTTAAATTGATCACAGATATATAAGCATAAGACATATATTTGGCCTGGTGCACACATTACTCGTACTATCTTTTCCACTGAATTACCACACAACCCAACCTGGCCTCACAGGTCTGTTTTCCATGTTCCTCCATACAGACTACATTCATTCCTGCCTCTCTTACCAACTTCTATTATTACCCATGCTTGGAGCACCACTCCCCTTTCTCAGCACTTCATCAGATCTTTTCCATTCTTCAATGCTCAACTCACGTGCCATTTCTTTCATAAAGACTCCCAACTTCTATGACTCAACCTGTAAGAATTGCTCCCTTCAAAAACACAGTACTTGCCAGATGCTGTGGCACACACCTGTAATCCCAGTGACTCCAGAGGCTGAGGCAGAAGGATCTCAAGTTCAAGTCCAGCCTCAGCAATTTAGTGAGAGTGAGACCCTAAGCAAATTAGCAAGATCCTGTCTCAAAATAAAATATAAAATAAGGGCTAGGGATGTGATTCGGCGCCCCCTGGGTTCATTCCCCAGTACCTCCCCAGTACCAAAAGTAAATAAAAGTAAAAATGAAGTACTTCTTATAATCAGGAACCTATTATCCTCAATATAAAAACCTACAGTAAGAAAATCTAACCAGGGATGTTTTCTGACACAAAAGATTTTCTGGGTTAGGTTAAATTCCAGAAGGCTGTTCCAAAACCTGTTTGTTCATAAATACCAAGAGGCACTATACTAACCACCAACGTGAATGTGTCTATGTAAAGTTTCACTTTCTTTTCCATTGGAGTCACATACAATTTCTCAGCATTTGCACAGCACTTCCACACCTGACAAGTACTGTTTTTGAAGGGAGCAATTCTTATGAGTTGAGGCATAGAAGTTGGGAGACTTTATAAAAGAAAAGGCACACTGTGCTTTAATAATAACTGTCAGAAATCACAAAAACTAAGAACAAGCAATGAACACATCTTAAAGCACACACTAATAATCAACAGTAATAAACCAAAACTGAAATTACTCCTCAATATTGTAGGTCATTTGTTGGGGCAGAAAAAGACAACTTAGCTCAGACACATAGTTTTTGTTCATTTGTATACAGAAGTTCATAAAATAAAAATGTATCATTAATTAAAGAAAAGCATTTTATTGGCTCAGTCAGGTTTCTGATGCGCTGTCATTCTTCCTGCTCCTCTTCCTCTTCCCTGTATGATTACATTCCCTACGGCATCAAGGTGTTCATGGAAATCAATTCTGTCACCTGATCCAGAGTTATCACTTGTACACGTCAAAAATATGTCAACAACACAAGTATATGAAAAATTTTCAGTAACAGACAAAACTGAAAATCCAAATCTGTAATTCAGGTTTTCATTGAGTAGACTGAGGTGCCCAAGATCTCAGTCTACAAGCAAAACAGAGCTAAAAATAGAATTCTCATTGCCTAAATAAGTACTCCATTACTGTGGTACACAGACCTTCCTCTAATCTACCCAAACCCCTCATACTGTAACAGTTTAGAACACAGATTTAAATAAGTGCATATATCAAATTTAAGGGGGTGGGGAAAACAAACTATCTCTAATTCAGCTTCTGATATCCAAAAGCAGTCAGTACTGTTAGACAAGTCCACATCGGAGCCCCTCAAAGTCACTGCATTTCTAAAATATGTCCAAAACTAAATGTGTCATATTTCCTCAAATGTACTTAAGGACAAATATGGGGACTAAAACTGAAGTGGGGAAATGGTTTCTGTTCTACCCTAATAAACTTTAAGGCCTGCAGTAAATATCAAATATTAAACTTATTTAAATTTACCCATCATTAAATAATATTTTGTATTCATAAACATTCTGCTGTGTTAATAGTTCTTGAATGTGTCTTTACAATATTATTAAGTAACAAGGAAAAAAAGTGAAAACTGCTCCTTCACCTCACAGACATAAGTATCAAATTATCTTCACAGTTTTGAGAAGTAATCTAGTAAGGGCATAATAAAAACTCCACAGAATGGATCCTGATGTCTTTCAGTTGGGTCAGTACCATATTCTTGTTCTCTAGGAAGACATGCTAGAGGAAAACTAAGCAATAAGGTTTCTAAACTCTCATCACCAAAATAAGCTTCAGATGTAAGGTAAAAGAATTAAAACAAGAACAGAGACTCAGGAGTCAGACCACTTGGATTCCAAATGTTTGCAAGTGTGACCTTGAATAAGTTACTTTACTTGGTGCTGGGTCATCTCTTTCCATGTAAGTATAAACTTCAAATTTCCTCATTCTGTAAAATGGGCATAATAAATTGTACCAAAATCTAGAGATGTAAAGATTAAACATAAAATATATATACAGAAAGTCTGCCATGTAAATTGTATCCAATAAGCATTAATTATAGCTGTAAGTATAGTATAAGAGATGTATAATAGGCATGCATGTGTGAAGAAATTATTTAAAATTTCATTTCTATAATTCTCAGTGGTAAATGATACAGTTTTGTTTTGTTTTGTTGTTTTTGGTACCAGGGATGGAACTCAGGAGCACTTAACCACTGAGCCACATCTCCCGCCCTTTTTAACATTTTATTTATAGACAGGGTCTGAGGCTAAGTTGCTTAGGGCCTCCCTAAATTGCTGGGGATGGCTTTGAACTGCTCACATCTTCCTGCCTCAGCCTCCTGAGCTATTGGGATTGCAGGCATGCACCACTGCGCCCTGCTTTACCATAGCTATTTGTTGGACTCCAGCAAAGAATACCATAGCCTTAACCCCCCAGGGGTACTCTACTTATTGAGCTATATCCCTAGTCTTTTTTATTTGAGATAGGTTTCCCTAAAATGCTGAGTCGCCTTGAACTTTTGATCCTCCTGCTTCAACCTCCTGAGTTGCTGGGATTACAAGCATGTACCATCATGCCTGGTCTCTCATAGTCCATTATTAACAAAAGTGTATTTCTATACTAACAAAAGTGTAGTTCTATTCTAGTGCCTAAATATTTGGCACTTTTGATAAATCCAATTTCATGAAGGCTAGTATTCACTCTGTTTAGCAAGCTTCCCTTAACACAAAGTCCAATTAATGTCCCTGTTCCAAACAAAATAACTACCAACTGCAAACATAAAACCCTCAGTTACATTACTGGCTATACAATCAATTCAATTGGTTAATTTTTGTTTACTTTATTAATATAAAATTATTTCAGTTATCAGAGCCATGTGTGGTGGCACACGCCTATAATCCCAGTGACTAAGGAGGCTAAAGCAGGAGAATTGCATTCTAGGCCAGCCTCAGGAACTTAGCAAGATCCTGTCTCAAAAAATAAAAAATCCCTTACTGAATGCAAACTTAAAGATTACTTTAAAAGGGTTTTTATAGAGGGGATATTTAAAAATCCATTAATTCATAAAGGTGTTTTATTTGTTTACACTACTAGGGATTGAACCCAGGGGCACTTTCCACCAAGCTACACCTCCAGCCCTTTTTTAATTTATTTTTTTTTATTATTATTATTATTATTATTATTATTATTATTTTGATACTAGGGATTGAACCCAGGGGCACTCCACCACTAAGCCACATCCCCAGCCCCTATTTTGTATTTTATTTAGATACAGGGTCTCACTGAGTTCCTTAGGGCCTCGCTAAGTTGCTGAGGCTGACTTTGAACTCACAATCCTCCTACCTCAGCCTCCCGAGCCACTGGAATTACAGGTGTGCACCACCGTGCCCGGCTTTATTTATTTTTTGAGAAGGTCTCTCAATAAGCTGTTGAGTCTGGGCCTCAAACTTGTGACCCTCCAGAAAACCATTGCTGTGGTATGGAAATTACTACAATTTTTCATTAAAGTGAAAAATAATAAATAAAGGACATCAAACAGGCTAAAAAGTTTTAGATGATCCAAGCATAAAAAAGGTAAAATGTACTAGCTAAGAGTAATAAATTAATTAGTCCATGGTATCAAGAAAAACAACACAAATTTCAAAGGGTCTCCCTATTCTCAATCTAAAAATTGTGAAATCACAGAATTTTAGAGCTGAAGAATATTTAAAGATCACCTAGGACAACACATTCATTGAAAAGATAAAGAATGGTATGGGAATACAGTTAGGTGGTAGAGCACTTGTATAGCATGCTAAGACTCTGGGTTCAATCCCCAGTACTGCCCTTGCCACCCCCAAAAATAAAGAAATAGGGTCCAATGTAATCTGATTTGTCTAAAGACATAGAACCACTTAGTAGCAAAGAAGGCAAAAGCAGACCAGGTTCCTTTTGCCCCTATGTTTACATTAATAGAAATTTATTAACATTTTTACTTAGCAGAATATCTGGAATATGCAGAAATTCTCTGCAGTAAAATCCCTTACCACACTCCAGTACAACTGTTAATCAGAATATTTTCATATAATATTTTATACAACCTCTTGATACAGGGGATGGATCATTTTCAACCATATTTTTACCTGAACAACTGAAGAAGAGTTTGTATCTATTGTTTCCTTAAATCTGTTTCATTATTATTGTTCATTTCCAAGTCTACTATATTATATCATCTTACTTTACATCTTCACCCAGCCTAAAAAGTGAAAAGGGAACAAGATTTTTTGTAAGGCTATCACAACTTAATAACTCACTAGACTACTTTAAAACCGATTGTTACTGATATTTTCCTTTCCAGTTCTACTCTATTTTTTTAGTTTGATTTTATTTTTTCAGTGCTGGGGATAAAAACGCAGGGGCCTCACATATGCTGGGCAAGGATCTACCACTGAGCCACACCCCAGCCCCCTATTTTCTTGAGAAAGGATTCAACAAAATTGGGAATTTTCCATCCTTCTGCCACGCCTACCAAGTAGGCTAGAATACAGGCATGTGCCATCTGCACTCAGCTCTTTGCAGTTCTTCAAAAGCAGTATTATTGCTATCATTTACATCAAAAATATGTAGATACTGTGAAGACAATTAAGAAAAACACCACAAGGAGTTATATTTAAGTAATCAGACTTAATTAAGTCTCTCAGTCCCGAAATACAAAGGGTTGGAGGAGGTACACTAATTTTTTAAAATACCATATTATAAAGCCCTCTATAAATTATGTATAGTATACATAAAACAGAACAAAAACACAAGTGTACTAATCATTCCTCACTACACTTAGTATTCTCATAATTTAATTTAATAAGAAAATTATTCTAAACTACAAACTAAATTTTCTAAATTTTCAAAGAATCTAAGAAAGTTTAGAAAAAGCTTAAAACTATGTCTCTGGGGCTAGAGGTACAGCTTAGTGGTAGAGCATGCATGAGGCATTGGGTTCAATCTCCAGCACTTCCCTGGCAAAAAATTCCTAGAATTCATATATGAGCCATGTATACCACTGCTATATTTTAAAGTAACAATTCCACATAACTACTTTAAATTTAGACATTCTCTGTTTTAAATTTGGCATTGTTTAATGGGGTAGAGGGGGCCAGAGGGGTGAACAAGGTACCCATAACTATCAAAAGTATAGTTTGCTTTCATGTAAATGAAGCACAAAAATTCGCAGGGCTGAGAGTGTAGCTCAGAGGTAGACCACTTGCTGAGCATGCATGAGGACTGGGTCTGATTCCAAGTACTGTCCACCCCCCATCTTGCCCCCCACCTCCACACACACACACACACACACACACACACACACACACACACAAAAGAGTCTCTTTTAGGCTTCTGGTAACCTACATAAAGATGAAGCAGTTCTTCCCAAAATTGACTAAGCTCACCTTAGTTTCAACCATGTTAATTTAAAAAAAAAAAAAAAAAAAGGTCAGTATGATCAAACTTAGTCTGACTTCTCTATGCTTTTGCCTTTTTGCTGACACTCGGATGAACATTTCCAGGACTCTGAGGGCAGGCCACAATTACTCCCCAGACCTGAAATTCCAGTTCTTTCACATAGTTCTCCACTTTTCATCATTGGCCACTAGGTCCCACCTGGTGTCAGATTACAGTCAGGCAGCATCTACAGCACCTTGCAAAACAGCCAAACAGATTGAATACCTAGACCTGTTCATGCCTGTATTTAAGATTAACCCTTTTTTTGAGCATCTTCTGAAAGCAACAGAGCTTAAAACTAAAGAGAAATATCCATCCATAATCAGATAATTTTCACTTTGCTTATGAAATTAGTTTAACTTCTTTCCTGGCTTCAAAATCTGAAAGTAGCCAGGCATGGTAGTGCACACCTATAAACCCAGCAACTCAGGAGGCTGAGACCAGAGGATAGCAAGTTCAAAATCAGCCTCAGCAACTTATCCAGCCTCAGCATGAACAATTTAGTGAGACCCTGCCTCAAAAAAAAAAAAAAAAAAGGGTTGGGGATGTATGTCAGTGTTTAAGTACCCCTGGGTTCAATCCCGAATACCAAAACAACAAAACAAAAAAAGCCTGAAAGTTATAATCAAACACCATTAATTGATGTTCCCATTATGCAAATTAACAGATTGGGGAAACTTTCTTCCCTTCAGCACCCTTAAATCTGAACTCTGAAAAAAACATCCTTGTTCAAGGAACACAAACATGCTAAAATGTCCTTATCAGCACAACCAGTTCTGGCAGTTATTAAAAAAAAAAAAAAATCTCTCCAAACAAGAATTAACTTGCAAGGAAATTCTGTTTCATTTCTGTAGTTATTTCCCCTAGTTAATATTTTCATCTTGGGGGGAGGGCAATGGTTTCCCCACCCGAGAGGGTAAGATTCCCATCAATAACTGCATTAGGCTCTGGCACTGACAGAGAAAAGTCACGGATATGTTGTTTAAAAGTACCTCCAGGAGATTTCACTTAGACTGCCTTCTCTTCCTCTAACTCCCACTTGCACAATACTCTTCTGGTAGAAACTGTTCTGTCATAAGGAGTTCCACTCTTACAAGGAGACACACTATCAGCTGAAAGAAAATTCTCAAGGTCATATAAATCATTTAATGGGCAAGTACTGCATTATTAGGTGATAGCTGCTTCATGTGTTCATTTGATTTGCCTTTACTAACTCTATTCCAGCTCTCTTTCAGTAGTTCTTCAGCCTGGAGCAGGAACCATTCACCAAAAATGATAATACAATGTACTTACCACTCTACTTAAATTAATCAATGTGAAAGCCATTGATTCAATGCTGATAGGAATAAACTCCGAATTCATTATCAGGGTTTAAATTGTTCTTCATGGTGTAACAAACATATAAGGGAATTTCAGTCAGATTTGTATGATAGGATATGTGAATACCTACAGTGAAAAGGTAAACAGGAACATATGATGGATCAAACTTAAAGATATACCTATAAGCTACAGTAGTCAAGACAGTGAAGTATTGGTAAAAGAAGAGACAAATAGATCAATGGAACAAAATAATAGACTAGAAATAGAACTCCATAAATACAGCCAACTGAGCTTTGACAAAGGAGCAAAGGCAATACAATGGAGAAAAGGTAAGTCTTTTCAACAAACAGTGCTAGAACTGAATGTCTCCATGTTAAAAAAAAAAATGAATCTAGACACAAAATTAAAATCCTTTGCAATATTAATTCAAAATGGATCACAAACCTGAATGTAAAATGTAGAAACTCTAAAACTCACGTAACACAGGAGAAAAGCTAGAAAACATGGGTTATGTGATGAGAGAGATGACATCAAAAGCAGGATCTATGAAAGAATTGATAAGCTGCACTTCATTAAAATTAAAAATTTCTATTCTGTGAAAGACAGTATGAAGAAAATA
This sequence comes from Glaucomys volans, assembly GCA_020662805.1. Lineage (NCBI taxonomy): Eukaryota > Metazoa > Chordata > Mammalia > Rodentia > Sciuridae > Glaucomys > Glaucomys volans. Next base: position 281,295 of record JAJEJO010002868.1, read on the forward strand.
AGACAAGTCACACATTGGAAGATAAACATCTAGAAAATACACATCTGCTGAAGGATTGTTACTCAAAATATACAAAGATCTCTTAAAACAAAGAATTAAAGCTCAATAATAAAAGAACAAACAACCCAATTAAAAAATGCTCCAAAGTGGGCATGGTGGTACACACCTGTAATCCCAGTGCCCTGGGAGGCTGAGGCAAGAGGATCCCAAGTTTGAGGCCAGTCTCAGCAATTTAACATGCCTCTAAGCAACTCAGAGAGACCCTGTCTCACATCTGGAGAATGGAACATCATTCAGCACTAAAAAGAAATGATCTATCAAGCCTGAAAAGATATGGAGTAAACTTAAATACATATTACATACACTTGTCCAAATCTATTTAATGTACACCACCATCCTCATATAAACTATGGACTTTTAGTAATAAGAACATGTCAGTATAGGTTCTCAAATTTTAATGAATATATGCTGGTGGGGATGATGATAATGCCAGAGTCCATGCTTATGGCAGAGTAGGAGGATACATGAAATGTCTGTTATCTTCCTCTTAATTTTGGTGTGAGTCTAAAACTGCTCATTTAAAAGTATTTTTTAAAAAGTACACCTCTGTCACAATTTTATTACTCTTTACTTTTGTGTTAGCTTTCCATTATTATAATAAATACTTAAGATAAAACTTAAAGAGGGAAGGGTTATTTTGTCTCATTTTTAGTTCATGGTCCCTTGGCCCCAATGCCTTTGGGCCTGAGATAAATTAGCACATCATGGCAAGTAGCATATGGTGGAGCAACCTGCTCACCTTATGGCAGTCAAGAAGCAAAGAGAAAGCACAAGGGATGGGGTCCAAATATGTCCTTCAAGGACACACCCCCAATGACCTAATTTTCTTCCCCCATAACCCACCTTTTACAGGTTCCAACTCCCAATAGTGTCACAGACTGGGAACCAAGCCTTTCACACATAAGCCTCAGGGGCACATTCAAGATCCTATCTGCAGCAACTATCATCTCAAGAGCAGCAAGTCAGCACTTCTGCATTTTTCAGTTTCCTATCTTCCCCCTAACCTCACAATTACAGAAGTCAAATCAGCCCTGTCTTGATTCCACCAAGAAACCCAATATATACTACACAGGCTATCTGTTTGTACACACTGCCAAGCTCAACTCAGATCTTTCCACATATTTTCTGATGATCAATACCTTTTATTCTTGTGACATTTTAGGGTCCTCTTCCAAGTCCCACAAAACATTTCAGAACATTCATTTCAAAACATTCATTTTCCCAAGTTACCAATAAATTTTAAAGACTTCAAGATTCTTTGTGTGCAAAACTTCCCTCATCCCATGTGTGAGACCTGAATGACCTGCTTTTTTTATGGTATACCCCCTTTCCTCTCTAATAGGAAACCATTTTAAATAAGTTTGGATATAATCAAACGATTCTGATATTCCATGTCAAGAATCTTAAAATGAAATTACTCCTGTAATCATCCTGTCATCCTAAGCTTCTAAACTCAATGAAACAAATAAAAAACAGCTGCAGTAAAACAACAAATAAGAAATGAGAATGCACAAGGGCATGGGGTTAGAATTTGGGATATATACTAAAATAAAGATATTTAGTAAGTTATACATGTAATTTTGTATTTTCCTGCTGTACCAATGTTAGAAGCAAATTTTAAATATTAGGTAATTTGAAGGTTTATAATATACAGAATAAATTTAAAGCCTTCTACCTTTCATAATATAACTTCTCAATTTTTTAATCACTTGAATCCATTTCAGTTAATGTTAACTAAAGCTCGTCAATGACACTGGCATGAGGTTTTCTCCAATAAAAAAGAGTTTTATTATGTTTATTTGATGTATATCCATAGCTAATCAAAAGATTCCAAACACTATTTTCAGAGAAACCTCTGCTACTACTAACTGACTTAATGGTAAAAAGTTTATGAATAGCTTTGAGTGGTGGCACACACCTGTAATACCAGTGACTAAGGAGAATGAAGCATGAGGATCACGAGTTTGAGGCCAGTCTCAACAACTGTTTAGCAAGACCCTGTCTCAAAAAATAAAAATGACTGGGGATATATTCAGTAATAGAATGCCCATAGGTTCAATCCCCAGTTCCACCAAAAATTAAGCTGTGGAAAGTTTGTTTCAGCTGTCATCATTTTTGAATGGCAGTTCCCAGGTTCCCTTAAGGTGACTTGCACTGGGTTTCTGTTTTGTTTTTGGTATGGAGGATTGAACCCAAAGGTGCTTTACTACTGAGCTATATTCCCAGCCCTTTTCATATTTTTTTTGTTTTGTTTTGAGACAAGGTCTTGCTAAGTTCCCAAAGCTGGCATAGAACCTGTGATCCCCCGGCCTCAGTTCCCCCAGTCACTGGTATTACAGATGCATACCACCCGACTCAAAATATTTTCTGAACTTCTCCTAAGTTCGACACTGCACAAAATACAAGGAGATAATGCATGGTCCTTGTTCTCATGAAATTTAGTTCAGGGAACAAGACAAACAGGTCACTAAACTCCACAATGCAGTTCTTAATTGTTAATAAAGCTGGTCAGTAGAACTGCATACTTTGAGAAGGTCCTGGAGGGTTTCAAGTAGTTTCAATAACAGAGAATGGTCCCTATGATTACTAACCCAATGCAAGGCAATGGGATGTAGTTCAGTGGCAGAGCAGTTGCCTAGCAAGCACAGGGTCCTGGATTTGATCCCAAACACCAATAAAATAAAATAAACAACCCAATGTAGTGAATACCTGTAATTCCAGCAACTCAAGAAGCTAAGGCAGGAGGATGAACTTTCAGGCCAGCCTAAGCAATTTATCAAGATCCTGTCTCAAAATAAAAAATAAAAAGGGCTATGGATATAGCTCAGTGGTCAAGCACCCTTTAGTTCAATCCCCAGTACAAAAAACATAACAAAACACCAGTTCAAGTAACATTAACGAGACCTGGGATACATCATCCAAAAATGATGACAACAGCTGAAACAAACATTCCATAGCTTGATTGCTACTCTGATAGCTTCAAGTCACTAATGAGTATGCTGCCCTCCTTAAATTCTTCACTAATTATAATAGACATTCTCAACACTAGTTTTTAAACTGCTCAGGGTATGGCAAAATTCTTTAAGACAATCAAAAATCAATTGATCAGCTTGACATTTTTGTTCTTTGCACAGGATTAGAAAAACGTAGCAACAGAAAAACAAAAAGATTTTCAAAAAAGATATGACTCATTACGATGTCCTTCTTATAAGTTATTCAACTGAACATGAAAGCTACCTTCATTCATTTGGGTACCAGTAAAACTTTGAAATAGTTGAATACCTACTAATGACTGTACCTTGTCATTTAGTATTAAATATTTTAAATAGTGACCTAGTTATTCAATGAAGACAGACATGATATCCATGACAGATTCAAACTCCTGAATCCTTTAATACAGACTATAATCATTACCATTGGAGAAATCTTTACCTTCCTCCAAGGTGATGTTTAAAAGAAAAATGCTCCTATGAAAATGGTTATTTTTGACTAAGTGAAGCTGCTTTCAAACCTGGATCTTTATTAGAGGTATTTCCTGTTTTATGGTTTTGTTCTTCTAAGTTCAAGAATTCAAAGGTGACTGAATTCTTGGCCACTGAGCTTAGTAGATATAATAGGCCTATTTGAGTTTTTAAAAATACTTCATCATAAAGACACATCCCAGGAATTATACTATAGCACAATAAAGTTCATTCCTATTATCATTTGTTAGTAATACCCCATGTTTAATAACTACTGTACGATTTGCAAAGCAAAGTATACTGCTATATTTAATCCTTGAACCTCTCTAGTAACTACTGATGTTTTTGCACCAATAAAAAAAAAATCTGACACTTTCTCAAGGGGATTAGGGAAGAGATAACAAATCAGAAAATAATAACTACCATTTAAATGAGTTAAGTCCTCTGCTAAATACTGTATTTCCTATTTAATCTTCATATCAGTAACACTCACCTCATTTAAAGTATGAAGATATAAAGATGGAGATAGTTAACCAAATAAGGGCAGGAACCTTGACATGCTCATCACTGTACTCACAGATCCCACCCAGTCTATAACAAAGATTTGTCAAGGAAATACTCAAAAGTATTTGAAGGTAGAGTGGGGATCTGAGCCCACGTCTGGCTTCATGTCAAGCTCATTCATCTATTTATCCATTCAACAAATATCCACTGAGTACTTACAATGTGCCAGACCATATTCTAGATTGGCAATGAATAACAAAACAAAATTTCTGCCCTGAAATAATCTAATTGAGGGATCTTAATCAAAACAATATGTTGCCAGGCATGGTGACACATACCTATAATCCCAGCCAAGGCTCGGGAGGCTGAGGTAGGAGGATTGTGAGTTCAAAGCCAGCCTCAGTAAAAGCAAGGCATTTTTGATTCAGTGAGACTCTGTCTCTAAATAAAATACAAAATAGGGCTAGGGGATGTGGCTCAGTGGTTGAGTGCCCCTGAGTTCAATCCCTGGTACCCCTCCCCTAAAAAAAAAAAAACAAAAACAAAAAAAAAAAACCCAATATGCTCTACCTCAAAATATTTTGCTTTTAAAATGTGGGAACATCAGGCAATACAGGCTGTTATCTTGCAACCCATGAATAGAAGTTCTGCCACTCCTCTTTAATGTTTACTGCCCAACTACACCACAACCCCTCTCCTACAACTAAACACAGAAAATGTGACCTCTCCTACCCTAGTGGGAATAAAAGTTGTAGACAGAAAGTGTTTACCCTTTCAGATAATCTGAGAGTACATAAAAGAGGAAAGGAATATCTGGTGAAAAAATAGGTAGGCAGAATGTCACATACAATGCTGATTTACACAGGGGTAACTCAGGACCTCCAATTATGTTTAATTTTTAATCAGACTTTAAATGAATTGAAATTTAATAACAAAAGTGTCCTGGGATTTATAAAAGTGTCCCCTTTACAAACATAAATATCTTAAGGAAGAAGAGAAAATTCTTTATTGCTTTTTCTCCATACCAGATAGTCTTCAGAAATCATATCAGTATTATCTATATCCTTTAATTTATTCAACAAGCACTCATTAGAGATCTACCAGCCAGACATTGGCGAGGGAAGGGAGAAGGGTAAGAAAGAGACAGGTAGCTAAGACTTAACGGGTTCTCACTATTTTTTGACTAAGGTAAATACAAATTACAATAATAGACATGCCATAGCAGAAAGAGGCGTAAAGCTCATTCTCCCAAGTTGTTTTATAATCATTATTGCATCCTCTCTTGTAAAATTATAAGCTACTTAACAAAAGATAACTTTGTTTTTAATTAATGAACATACTAAGAATACCATATGCATTAAAAGTATAATTAGACCAGTCACTTTCTTTTATTAATAAAAAAAATTTTTTACTTACTAACACTCATTAAAATGATAAAAGATGGTGGGCTTCACTACATGAACTAGTTTCCCAGAACCAACTGAGGTTAATGGCTTCACTGAGTATCCTCAAAGTGATATACATACATGTATTTACTGATTCAAATACATATATCCACATTCTCAACAAATGGACAGAAAAGGCAGTCCCCACATGTATACTAAAAACTATTTTCCATAAGTCTAACTCATGTTTTAATAAACCAAAGAACTATTTAGCCAGGCGCAGTGGTGTATGTCTGTAATCCCAGCAACTTGGGAGGCTAAGACAGGGGATCACAAGCTCAAGGCCAGTCTCAGCAATTTAGCAAGACCCTGTCTCAAAATAAAACATAAGAAGGGCAAGAGATGTAGCTCAGTGGCAAAGCACCTCTGGGTTTAATCCCTATATGAAAAAAAGAAGAAAAAACTATTTAGTTGGTTCTTGTGAAATCCTTAAAAATTACAGATTCAATCTTTAAAAGCAAATTTGAATACTTAGATATGACTTTTTATTATTTAAATTTTATTTTTTAACTGGGTATGGTGGCCCACACCTATAATTCCAGGGACTCAGGAAGCTGAGACAGGAGTATCATAAGTTCAAGACCAGCTTGGGCAAATTAGTGAGACCCCGTGTCAAAAATAAAAAATAAAAAGAGCCAGGGATGTAACTTAGTGCTAAAGCACTCCCAGATTCAATTCCCATAAAATAAATAGTTTTGTGAAACACAATGGACAGTATCAATTTTCAGCTAGAAAAACTACTAATAAACTTTATGACACATTCCTAGAATAGGCAGGTGTAAATGAAAAGCCTACTTGTGAAAAATTCTTGCTTTGTTTTTGTAATAAGACTGCAGTTTACACAAAAATATGGAGGCACACAAGAGAGATAATAGAAAATATAGGGAGAAGAAAAAAGTGGGAAAGCTAAGTATTCCTTTTATTCAGTAGAGAAATCAGAACTATACTGAAAAACTGGACATTTTTAGCTTAATTTATAAATTAATCTATAGCTATAATCCAAGATTTCTGATGTTCAGCATCTAAGATAACTAAGTCATTCTCAGCTATCTTTTTTAGTGGACCAATATATAATCACCACTTTTAACAACCTAGAATGGAACTACTAGTAACATCATTAAAATACTTAATTTTCATAAATTAAAAAAAAGGGGGGGAAGGCTAAAGCAAGACAAACTAAATAATAAAATTATTTCTTTCAAATAAACCATTAATGCAACTTTTAGGGAAGGATCACATTATGATTCTTTAATCAGCTTGCTGATTCCAGAATGAAGAAATATCAAGCATGTATTTTTTCCTCCAACAAGCACCCATGAAATGGTGCCAGGTACTCGGAATACAAAAACAGAGATAAATAAGACATGATCCTGTCCTTAATTAGTTCACTGTTTAAAGAATGAAAAAGATGTGTAAACAGATCAACTAAATACAATAAAAATTAGTCAACAAAGTGATGAAGAAATAAACACCTGTGAGAACCTGAGAAAACTCAACAAGGAAGTGACATGTGGCCTAATTCTTTAGGAATAAGTCAAATTCATTTTTCCCCAAGTACACAGAACATAAAGAGAGAAGGGAGCATTCTAAGTATAATAAGCAAAGGTAATGCTAAAAGTTTAAACCACTGAGAAATAGGCAGAAAAGTAATTAAAAGAAAAAAACTATTCCTAACAGGACACAGGATCTAGCATCAGAAGACTGCATTTAAGTCCTGTCATTTAATAATTGCATTTTCTTGGATATGTCAACCTTTATATGACTTCCCACTTCATCTTAAAGTTGTACCTAATAAGAACACACTTTTCAGGCGACACATACCTGTCATCACACCTATTCTGGAAGCTGAGGCAGGAGGATTGCAAGTTCAAGGTCAGCCCTGTATAACACACCCTGTCTCAAAATGAAAAACAAAAAGGGCTAGGGAAGCAACTCAGTGGTAGAGCGCCCCTGAGTTCAATTCCCAGTACCAAAGGGAAAAAAAGAAGAATACACTTTATAGAATGCTTTAAAAGTTTAAAAGAATCCCAGCCGGGCGTGGAGGCACACACCTGTAATCCCAGCAGTTGGAAGGTTGAGGCAGGAAGATCGTGAGTACAAAGCCAGCCTCAGCAAGTTAGTGAGGCCCTAAGCAACTCAGTAAGATCCTGTCTTTAAATAAAATACAAAATAGGGCTGGGGATGTGGCTCAGTGGTGGAGTGCCCCTGGGTTCAATCCCCATTACCAAAAAAAAGAAAAAAAAAATCCCGATACACCAATATGTAAAAATAAATTAATGCTTAGATACTGAAATTTTGAGATCAATATATTGATGTATAAAATACATCATTTCCCAGTGAATTTATTCCACATATACACATTTGGATACCAATCTTTATAGCCTATAAAAATGTCATAAAAGGAAACACTTCTTCAACATGTAAAAGCTTTATTTTCCCATTAGGTCCTATGACAAACATCTAATTGCCACCAGATAATCCATGACCCATATAATATAAAATGAACCTACAACATCCCTAGACTCAACAAGTGTCAAAAGTTTATGAAACAAGCTTTATGCCTAACTGGTTTCCCCAGTGGAAAATTAAAGCAGCAATTGCACATCTGTGTCTGTTCCTCTCATCGTGGTTTAACTGACAGGAAGCAGAGAATAAGATATGGTATACAAACGTCAAGTATTTCCTGCCTTCCCTGCTCTATCTTTATGTCTGGTTTTATAAATAGTCCAATAATTTACGTGAAAATATATCAAAGTATGGTATTAGAAACACATGAATGGTAAAGAATACTTATGAAGACAGAGCCAATGAAAGTATTTTGGTATTGGGATACAAGATTCAATACATACACAAAGCTCATTACTATACACCTTTCAAGTATTCTTAAGAATATATGTCATAGAAATGTAGTTTTGAAAAAACCACTATGACTGAGTAAAATCAAAATGCAGCTATCTGCTCTATTTGTGTTGGTCAACTTTTACCTTAACTATAAATATAAGCTTCCGAAACCGTAATTTTACCAGGCTTTAGTATAACTACTCCATTCCAGATCAATGTCCAAAATGACTTCATATTTTACTGCACATAAGTCCACCTTGAGCTTCCTGTGACATCTCTTTCCTAAATGGAACTTAACATACACCTAATAATCAGTTTTAAGCATGGCACTATGCTCCTAAAGTAAGATTTCCTAAATGAGTGGTTTGGAAAGAAAATTTCATTTTTGCCTGGTATTTTCAAGTAGTTGGATCTGGCTATTCTTTTCAAGAGTCTCAGTTATTAGTACCTTCCTAGAAGCTCTTCTGTCCCTATTTGTAACTGTATTATCTCAGTCGTTCCTGATATCTAGGGAAAAAGGACCAAGTCCCCTGAAGAAAGAGGGACTTTGTCCATTTCCTTACACTTCAGCTCCCCTCCCCCACAGCCTCTACCTCCAGTGTTTGGTGAAATAACCCTAAGTGGAAGGAAAGTCTCAGAGCAGCCACAAAGAACCTAACGTCCACCACCTAACAACCGAATATGCTAACAATTATGTGCAACTATTCTATTCTACCAAGGTTAGCTGAGTATTACACTTTCAAGTTTATTACCAGGGTTAACAGGTTACAAATTATCCTATAACAATGTACAATTTTTTTTCTGATTCCTAGATCAAAGGATCAAATATATTACCCACCATATTATTTTATGGTTAACACCATAAAAACATTTTCAATAAAGTGATACCACAACATAACTTATTTCTAAATACAAATTGTTTTAAGTTGCCCCTCAAACTAAAACACATGTGATATCAACTCTTTTTTTTTTTTTTTTTTTTTTTTTTTGTTACTGGGGATTGAACCCAGGGGCACTCCACCACTGAGTCACATCCCCAGCCCTATTTTGCATTTTATTTAGAGACAGGGTCTCACTGAGTTACTTAGGGTCTCGCTAAGTTGCTAAGGCTGGCTTTGAACTCGCAATCCTCCTGCCTCAGCCTTCCAAGTGCTGGGATTACAGGCGTGCGCCACCGCCCCCGGCAATATTAATTCTTATTAATATTTCTGATTTAAATCTAAAATCTTCATATTAATAAAGCTCAGTGGTATAGTATTTGTCTAGCATGTATACAGGTCATCACAAAACTCATTATTACACAGAACTGCAAAAAAATACATACGTTATACATAAAATATGAGGATTTTATTTCATTTCATTTATACATTTATTTGCAGTACTAGAGATGAAACCCAAGGACACTCTACTACTAAGCTACAGCCCCAAGCCTTTTTTAATTTTTTTATTTTGAGATAGGGTCTTGGCTGTTGCCAAGACTGGTCTCAAAACCTGTGATCCCCTTGCCTCAGTCTCCTGAATCATGTACCACCATGTCCTGCTTCTATTCTGTATATTTTTCAAACCTATGTAGGGTCTAAGAAAGTAGCTCCATGTGTGTGATTGTCTAGCACATACAAGGCCCTGAGTTTGATCCCTAACACCTCATAAATAAATAAAACCTTATAAAATAGCATACTATAGATATTCTATGCTAGGTGTGGTGGTGCATGCCTGTAATTCCAGCAACTAAGGAGGCTGAGGCAGGAAGAACCCAAGTTCAAAGTCAGCCTCAGCAATTTAGCAAGGCCCTAAGCAACTCAGAGAGACCCTGTCTGTAAATAAAAAATAAAAATGACTGGGGATGTAGATCAGTGGTTAGGAACCCCTAGGATGAATTCCAAGGACCAAACAAACAACAACATAGTATACTATATATATTCTCCCAGGAAACTCCAACAAATTCATTTTAAAACTTTTTTTTTTTTAAATAAACACAATGGATATTTGGAAAGGAATTTTAAGAATTTAAGATTCCCTGGAATTTAATGCTTAGAAAAAAAATTAAATCTAAGGCCAACACAATTATTAGACTTCCATCATAACACAAAGCAATATCTCTGATGTACAGAACGACTATCTTCAATGATGTCTCTCACAAAAAGTGTTCTGACCTTATGCAGAGGAAACATGAAAGTCGACACCCAAAACAACCAGTTTAAAACCCACTCCTTTAATTAAGTACAAAATTGTTTTTTTCTTTTTGTGGTGCAAGGGATAAAACCTAGGTTCTCATGTGTGCTAGGTAAGTGCTCTACCCCTGAGTAACAGCCCTATCCCTATATATAGCAAGTTAAAGTTCTTTCAATTAAGGGAAAGTCAATTAAGAACATTTTGATTTCAACTAAGAAACTGTAAATCAGAAAATGATTAATGAAGAACTGAATCTACAGGAACAGGTTAATTTGAAGGCACAGTACACCTATTACTATAAAACACATAAAATTATTGATGACACTGCCAATTCCTTTTACCATGAAAATTAAAGTAACTGTATAGAGATCTCTTAGACTGAAAGAGAAGCCAGTAACTGAATCTGCCTTTCGACTTCCCTTTTCTTAATCACAAAGGTACCAACTAAATGGAAATATTGAGACTCGGAAAACAGTTTCACTTTCTTTGAGAAATGTTGATTTCCTCATTAAAGGGGCACCAAAAATAGAAAAACACTGTATTATAAAGTTATATTTAAAATGAAAATTTAAATTTCTGCTACATAATTTTGTGGATATACAATCATTTAACCAACCCCTATTGTCTGGACATTTGGATTATTTCCATGTTGCACTATTATAGTGATTCTCAAAAAGTAATCCTCAGACCCACAGAGAATCTGGAAACCTTTTCATGGAATTCACAAGGTCAAAACAATCTTTATTATATACTGACATATTATTTATCCTTTTTTCGCTGTGTTGACATTTGTTCTGATGATACAAGAGCAAAAGTAGATAAAAATGCTGGTGCCTTAGCACAAATTAGGGACATGCTATCAAACCATACTAGTTGCATTTTTTTTACCAGTAGGCACATTTTTAAAAGGCAGTTTCACTTAAGAATATCCTTGATAAAAAGTAAAAACCATTTCCTTTTTTTGAACTACTGCAATTCTGCAGTTTTCACATATTTCAGTAGGAAGATTTGGTCTGAGAACTCTTACACCTATGTACTAGGAACTATGTACAAGAATTTTTTCCAAATTGGAAATAATCTGATGCCATCAAGACACAACACATAGCTGGGCAGTGATACATGCCTGTAATCCCAGTGATCTGGGAGCTGAAGCAGAAGAATCAAGTTCAAGGGCAGCCTGGGCAACTTAGGGAGCCCTGTATCAAAAAGGGCTGGAGATGTAGCTCAGTGACAGAGCACTGCAGTGCTTAAAGGAAAAAAAAGCACACATACATACATTCTGGTATAGATAGACAATGGAGTATTACGCTGCAATGAAAATAAAGATAAATCTCAGAGTTAAATGAAAGAAGCAAATCACTGAAGTAGATGAGAGGTGATTCTGTTTACAAAAGTTCAAAGTGGCAGAACTGTAAAAACCATCACAAAAGACAGTTTTTTTTTTTTTTTTTTTTTTGGTGGTGCTGGGGATTGAACCCAGGGCCTTGTGCTTGCAAGGCAAGCACTCTACCAACTGAGCTATATCCCCAGCCCAGACAGTAACTATTTTTAAAGGAAAACAAATATAGACAGGAAAGGGGGGGTGGCTTCTAAAGTATTGTGACCTGGGTTAATTGTTTTATATTTAAACTGCATGTTTAAATGCTCATGCTCATTTGGTTTTATAAAGGAAAAAGGATAATGAATTGCCTCATAATACTAACCTTCCATTGGATGTTTTGATATAAAAAATAAGATGTATACCACCTAAGTTACTACATCAACACCTCATTTTTATAGTTTTACTATAAAATTTTAGAAGAGTTTATAACATTATTTTCTAACTCCAGAAAATAACCAATTTTTAAAATTACATTTAGATTTTTAAAATTGTATCATACGACTTTGTACAGTACAACTCAGCATCTATCATGCAGTTAATACATCATGTAAAGCCATACTCATTCCTGCTACCTTTAAGAGTTCCTAATATATAAGGTAGAAGAGAAAAATTGATCCCAAGAAAATACAAAATGAAATAAATTTTTTTCTAAGAAGTGATGGCCTTTAGGTAGCAGGACTGAGAGTGAAAAAGGATAAAGGGAGGATGCTTTTCATTAGAGACACTTCTATTAGATTTTAAGCAATGTGCATAACTCTGATAACTTTTATTATAAAAATTAAACCAATATTCATACATTGAAGGTATGCATGTTGTTTTTTTATAGTTGCATTTTTTATGCTAGCAATCAATCTCAAGGTACATGATATGCAAAGAGAAAAAAGCTGATATCCTACTAAGCAAAGGGAAAATGAAATAAGAGTGCTTAATTCTTATGAGGGAAAAAGTAAAAAGAAATTTAGGGGATGTCTCCAATGATGAGGATGGTGTTAATTCAGATATTTATATCTAGAAAAACAAAACCTTTCTGTGAAGAAATCTCAACATCTAAGAGTTCAGCTGCATAATTTCTTCTCTGCAAACAAAGCAAATAGCACACAAATGTTAATTTTCGTTTGTTGGGTGGGGTGGGGACACTGCAGAATCAACCAGAGAAGACCCTGTAATGTAGCTCCACAACCACTTTTACTGTAGTATACAACACAGCTAACAGATTCTCCACAATGGAAAAAAGAGGCTCAGATGGTTGAAACTGCCCAAGTCATTTGAATTGACTCAAAAATATTGCTAATTTATTTTCCACCATTTATATGCATGCAGATCCCAAGTAAAGGAACAATATATTATGGTCATCTGATGGAGGCAATGATCATTTTCAAACAATTCAACTGATGCAACTCTTCTTCCATTCATATAATGAGAGTCAGTGAACACTTAACTATGATCCATTAGATAGGATGGAACATTAGGCAAAGCCTACAAATATGTGATAGTGATGCAGTTAAATGTCTAAAGAAACTTCAAAAATCCCAGCGAAGCACTACATGTTATTAAAAAAACTTTTTTACCTTCTCCCAGACTCAATTACAAATAATAACTGTTTCTTAGAAGAGAAGGGTTTTCAAAAGACTATAAATGTTGCCCCCTAAATGGGTAATGTTTTGTTTTTTTGTTTTTTTTTTTTTGGGGGGTTTTTTTTCCATTTTAATTCAAAAGTATAGTGACCTAGGAAAATTCTTAGTTTTCAAGGACTGGAAACAGTGAAAGATGACTAGTATCCCTGACCCTTGCCCACTAAATTCCAATAGTACTAATCATATGACAATCAAAAATGCCCCCAAATGTTAAAAAAAAAAAAAAAAAAACCCTTTAGGTGGGGTACCATTTCCACCAAAATTCACCTACATATAGTGAAAGGAAGGTTGAATTTTAAGCTTGCAAACCTGGATCCAAGTTCTATCTGTTTTTTTTTTTTTTTTAATTCACACAGATCATATAATCTTACATATACATAGGGTAGTACTGTCTGTCTCAGTCTATTTTTCTTTCCCCCATCCCCTCCCATCCCATTTTCCTCCACACCATCCATACTTCCTCCATTCTTTGGGTAATGTTTTTTCTAGAGTCCCAAGGATAAGGGGTTGAAAAGAGAATCCATGAAGTACCAAATGGAACTAAAAACCTAATATTAAAAGTTTAGAGAGAGAGGGCTGGGGATGTGGTTCAATGTTTGAGTGCCCCCAAGTTCAATCCCTAGTGCCAAAGGCGGGGGGAGATATCAGATAGGTGTTAATTTTTTCCCCCTTTTGGCATTACTAAGGATTGAATGCAGGGCCTTGCACATGCTGGGCAAGTGTTCTACTACTGAGCTATATCCCCAGTCTAATAGGTGTTGATTTTTTCTTTGAAAGACTGCAATGTGCACATACCAGAGAGAGGTAAAGGCCTTTGAGAGCTGCCACTCCTATCTTTAGGACCCAGACATCTGAATTTGTCACAATGTCACATAAAATGGCAACGAAGTTTAGTCAAGAATTCAATACCATACTTGGTATCTGCCTACCATATATGCTTGGTACTCTGTCAAAAGTTGAAAAAGAAAGAAAAATAGGATAAAACATCTCTGATCTCATAGGGCTTCTATCTCTTTTTTTTTTGTACTGGAGATTGAAACCAGGGGCGCTTAAACCATAGTCACATCCCCAGCCCTTTTTTTTTGTATTTTATTTAGAGACAGGGTCTCAGTTGCTTAGGGCCTTGCTAAATTGCTGAGGCTAGTTTTGAACTCACAATCCTCCTGACTCAGCCTCCCTGGGATTATAGGTGTGTGTGCCACTGCGCCCAGTGCTTCTATCATTTTTATCATTTTTCTTAACATAAGTAAATACTATTTGTTCAATACTCATAATTCCTTCAAGATAAACTTTCTTATTTCAAATTTCAGTCATCTTTTATCTCTAGGCAATGTGAACCTCAATTTAATTGGTTTGGTTCCATTCTTTACTTATTTCAACTATGTTACCAACCCATTTTCCCAGCAAGAAATTTAAGTATGTTTCTAGTCTTTTTGCCATCTGTTGCTTTAGGACAATGATGGCTATGCTGTGGAAGAGCTGATATTGAATTAACTCAGAAATTTTGGAGAAATAAATAAATGAATAAATAAAGACCTAAAAAAATTTAGACCTAAAGAACAAGCTGATCTAAAAGTAAATTTCCAACCATCCCAATAAAACACATAAAAAAATTAGTAGAAAAAGAGTTCGTATTCTACAGATTTTAAACGTATCTGGCATATATAGTTAAGTTCTCAAAAGAGTGGAAAATATATGATAATATGGATATGAAGATATGGAATTATATTACTAATTATGAGGTTAAATTTAAGATGCGTAATATTAAAGCTTAGAGAACTGTAGATTCTGTGAACATGTATATACACACTTTCTTTAGTAAAATCAGTATTATACTAGATAGTATTTGTGCTCCTAAAAGAAGCAAGAGGTAAAACTGAGGGAAAAAACAAACCTAGCTCGTATCCAGAAATTCATTACGTTCCCAATGTCTTGTATTGACATCTGTGTAAGATGGACTAACACAGGCAATATCACAAACTATGCTTCAACTATCAAAGATTCTAACAGAAAAAAAGCTATTACAGAAGTTAAACAAATGTATCTTCTCTGATTAAAAGGAAAACTACCTTGAACACATTTTCAAAAGTGCTTGTTAACTCATCTGGTTGATAATTATCACCTAACAATTTAAGGTTTTATTTATTCTGAAGGAAATACAGGCCATTTCAAACAAAGCATCACTTGTTGGTCTGTACTAACATGAGGAGCTCCACAGTGGAGTGCTGCCTAACCCAGAGCCAGTCAGCATCTCTCTGAGGAACTATTTCTTCATCTACAAAAGTGAGACAGAACTCTTCAGCACAGAAGAGTGTGCTGAATAGCACTCCTTTAAATCAGGAATTTTAAGTTTAATTCAGATGACCTGGTTGAAACTCAACTTGTGGAAGGAAAACAATGTAGGAGAGCCATGTAATAAGTAGTTCTGACCTCCCCCACCCCTCTTGTCCCTTCTTAAAACCCTACCTCAGCCTTTTATCACATAATATGAAACAGATATATTTATGATCCGCGTCTATTTTTTTAAATTGTACTAGCTTCTTCATTTTAAGAAAATTCTTAAAATTCTTCTACTTAATAAAATCTTAATTACACTGCTTATTTGTGTGCCTCTAAATTTTTCTTTTATGGATCACTGGACTTAAGGGGAAAAAAAAGCAAAAAGGTTTCGTTAGATTTTTCAAAACAGTCCAGACTTGAAGTAAATACAGCCTTTGCTTACTCAAAGGCTGACTAAACCAGCAACATGCAAACAAAGATAATCGCAAATGGTTCAGACTTGAATTGGCAAAATGTCTGCTAAGTCTTTCTTACAATTCCACAAAACTGAAATCTGTTAATATCAACAATCCTTTCAAAAGGGTAAGAAGTAACAACTGCTTTTCTGTATTCCTTTTCAAATCTGACAGAACTTCAGACAATCAGAAGGTTTTAAGAATACATTCTCAATTAACCAGCTAAATTATTATTTTGGTTAATAATAAATGATTTGGCTAATTTTATTTCCAAAAGCTTTAGATCTAATTATTGCATATTCAAATTCTACTTTTATTCAAATTTTAGTTTCAAATATGTTTTAGAAGTAAAATACTACTGTACTCACCTTCTCAAAGTACCTAGAACTTCAAGGCACACTAGACTGTACACTTGCCAGCTAAAATCTCACAATTTTAAAGATGACATATATTTCAGGAAAAGACTGAGCAATCTTCTCATGAAAGGTTTTTTCTTTGTTTATGCAAAATAATCAAAATCTTAATAGCATAAAGGGAAGGAAAATTCTCCACTTTTCTTTTTTACAAAAAATGAAAATAGTATGTTTACTTAGAAGACAGCTTTGCTTCCAAGGTTATTCAAAACAAGTTTCCAATGTGAATTATAAAACTAAATTTTTTTTCTAGTAGTAAATGAATCATTCGAGTCTTTCTTCCTCTTTACATAAAACTCTAAACTGGCTCTTACTTGTCATCGAAATAACTGTTCACGTTATTTACACTTTTGGTTTCCAAAATAAGACATTTAACATAATTCATTAACTTAAAAAAAGAACTGTCCAAGAGCAACACCTGTGAATGAGTTGTCCCAAAGTTCATCTTTAATTAAATGACAAAACAAAGCCACTGTCCCTAAATTTTTTAACATCCATATCACATGAGTAATGGTTTATTTAATCATAACTTCATAGCCCAGTCCCATAAATAGATTTTTAAACTAAAATCTGATTCAGTTTTGTGATAGCAAAAAAATATATATTTTATTCTGAAGTCACATGGAGGGAAAAAAAACACCAATTACACAAAAAAATTTTTAAAAATTCTTTACCAAGAAAACCTAAAACTTTCCAGCATTTGACTGCTTTGTTTCCCCCTAGTAGTTAAGTGCAATCAGGCATGTGACTGACTACACACGTTTTATCAGAGTTAAAGAACACTTTCAGCCATGTTCTTCAACAGGTAAGAACTACCCTCCACTTATCAGCTCAAGAAATAACCAGAAGCAAATACATAAAATCATAAACAAGTTACCTTCAAACGTTCTTTCTCTTTAGATTTTGTCCTTTAGGCTTGAAAATAAAAAGCAATCCAGCAAGTTTTATGCTGTTAAAATGGCTCCTGTAGATTGGGGAAGTGGTGTCTGCTTCAGCTTATGAGTCATACATGAAACTGTTTCTAAGGGAGGCACGCCCATGTTGCTGTAGACCCAATTATTCTACTAGGTCAAACATGCAAATCTACAGGTAAAAAAACAGCAAGAGGTGGGCGGGGAGAGGGGAGGTATAGGACAGGAGGAAGGTAGAGCCAAGGAGCAAGATCTACCGTCGTTTAAACCATAATTTAAAATTAACAATAAAACAGAATGAGAACATACAAAGGAGCAAAATTAAAAACCATGTTGCTTCAAAATATAAAATTTCAGTTTTTGAGAATTAATATCAAATAAATACAACTATGAAAGGCAAAAGTATGAAAGAATGGAGGGGAACAAACTGTGGCTCTTAATGTAACAATGGATTGGTGGTTCTAATCTGGCTACTCATTAACCCATATATGAAAGGGATATATTACTATGTAATCTGGAAAAGCTAGCAAAGTACAATATCAGATGCAGACTTGTAGTTTCTCTAAAGAGAGAAAATTCATTGGAAAAATCAAAGTTCAGTGGAAAAGTGTGAGTTAATAAAGTTTATAGTATTTTTTTAAAAATCTGCATCATAAAGTTCAACACAGCAAAATGATTTTAAACAGAACTGCAAGTTTGATAAAAACTTATTTTTAAAAAGTTACCAGGGCTGGGGTTGTGGCTCATTGGTAGAGCACTTGCCTTGCACATGTGAGGCACTGGGTTCAATCCTCAGCACCACATAAAAGTAAAATAAAGGTATTGTGTCCATCTACATCTAAAAATATATACATAACATTAAATTACTAATGTAATCAGTTATTTCATAACTCTACCATTTCCAAATGATAGACACAGCTTTACCTTTGCAACAAGACTTTCTGCATATATTGCAAGCCTCCCATGTGCCAGGCACCCTGTTACAGCTCTGCTGCACTGTACATTGACTAACAGAAGGGGCAAACAACTGTGGCCAGTGAAACTCTGCTTTCCAAGTTATCATCCATCTGACAAGGTACCCAAAGAACAAATATATTACGACAAGTTACCCTAGCCCCTGGGCAAGCATCAATTTATTCTAAAAGTTTAAGTTACTCAAATGGCTTGAAAATATTAAGCACCTCCCAAAGTACTTGCAATGATGCAATGTAATTCAACTTTCTGACTATGAAGTATCTATTTATTCCTTCCTCTAACATGTATGAGCTTATTGCATTTCTTAAATAAACTTCATGGTTTAGCAAGTTATTAACAAAAAATTATGCAAGAAAAAAATACACTGCTTTTTCTACTGCTAAATGTCCTACTTAGCTTACTTTAGCTCAAATATCCTTAATGATTATTCAGAGTCCAAACACCAAGAAACAAGCTTTGTAAGCAAAGGAAGTCCACTGATCTCCCTGGCCCCATTTCCCAGAATTCAGACTCCTTTTGGACAATATCCATCCATAAGCCTAATATCTGATTATTTTCTTTTAGCCAATTAAAAATAGAAATTATAAAGGGTAAAAGAGGGCAATAGTAAAAAGATATACTAGAGCAAATAACAGATCTAATAATCAAAGACAAACAAACAAAAACCTCTTACAAAACTACAAAAGTGCTTAGCTCAGCTGAGCGTGGTGGTACAATCCCAGTGACTAGGGAGGCTGAGGCAGGAGGATCCCAAGTTTGAGGACAGCCTTAGCAACTTAGCAAGACACTATCTCAAAATGAAAATTAAAAAGGGCTAGAGATGCCAGGTGTGGTGATGCACACCTATAATCCCAGTGGCTCCAGAAGCTGAGACAGGAGAATCAAGAGTTCAGAGCCAGCCTCAGCAACTCAGCAAGACACTATGTCTAAATGAAATACAAAAAGAGGCTGGAGATATGGCTCAGTGGTTACACACCTCTGTGTTCCAACCCCAGTACTGGGGGCGGGGTAGTGCTTGGTGGGTCCAGTGGCATACACCTGCCTGTAACTTCAGCTACTTGGAAGGCTTAAGTAGGAGGATCAATAGTTCAAGGCCATCCTCAGCAATTTAGCAAGACCCTGACTCAACATTTTTATGGCTGGAAATGTAGTTCAGTAGCACAGTGCCCTTAGGTTTAAACCCTACAGCTTTGGGAAGGAGGTGGGGGAAGTGCCTAAATTCTAAGTCATTCTATAAGGTCAACAAGTTGTGCATGTTCTCTAAGTATATGCTAGGTGTCATAAAGATACAGCATCAGTATGATACAGGTTTCCAAATGACAAAGTGAATGGCATCAAGTGTGAAGATATTTTATGATGTATTAATTCTCTATTCTCTCATCGCTAGTTTCATTAAACCTCCTTTCTGCTTCTGCACAGACCAGGTTAGTAGGACTCATCTACGAGAAGTATACCTCCAAGACAAGTGTTTGTGCATTTCAAGAGGTATAGCAAAGGCAAAAGGGCCAAGTTTTGTTTTGTTTTTTAATTATTTAGTTGTAGGTAGACACAATATCTTTATTTTTATTTGGTGCTGAGGATAGAACCCAGGGCCTCACATGTGCTAGGCAAGCACGCCACCACTGAGCCACAACTCCAGCCCAGGGCCATGGTTTTAATTTTGCTCACTTTTGTTATTTTCACCACCTGGCACAGGACCCTAAACTCAGCAGAAAACTCAGACGCATGAATAAAGTTTCAAAAATGGTTCATTCAGCCAGACATGGTGGTACACCAGCTCGGGAGGCTGAGGCAGGAGGATTTCTAATTCAAAGCCAGTCAGCCTCAACAGCTTAATAAGGCCCTAAGCAACTCAACAAGACCCTGCCTCTAAATTAAATATAAAAAGGGGCTGGGATGTGGCTCAGTGATTAAGCACCCCTGGGTTCAATCCCTACAACCAGAGAAATGAAAAGTTGTACTCCATTTGTGTACAATGAATCAAAATTCATTCCATTGTCATGTATAACTAAATAGAACAACAACAACAAAAAAGGTTCATTCACGGAAGACTGTGGTGTATCAGGAATTTACTACTCACTGAATTTTTGTTTTGTTATTATTGTTTGTTTAAAGACAGAATCTTTACTAATTGCCAAGGCTGGCCTTCAACTTGTAGCTGGGATTACAAGTATGCACCACCTCACCACCTGAAATATTTTAAAGACATGATTTGACCCAAGATTTGATACAGCTAGATTCATGTAACTATGTTATAAGATTCTATTGGCAGTGTTCATTTTGGGTATTATTCTTTCCTGTCATTAAAAATAACCAAGAACTGACTGTATTCTTTATGATATGCCCAAGTAACCTGTTGTCTATAATCTTAAATTGTCTTATACAGCCATGATATTTCTCTCACAATTTTAAATTCAATATTAAAAATAACATATATTACTTCAGAGGACTGTAACCAGAATCACCTGCAGGAACTTTTCAAAGATACTGGCCTACTCCTAGAAATGGGTTCAGTGGTACAGGTGGAGCGCAGGCTTATGAGGACGACTGGCTCTAAGTTGTGCTCTACTTCACACGACAGCCATTATTGAATTATTTCTAAATGCTGCAGAAAGGAAACCCTGTTATTTTTTATACTGAGTTTACAGTAAAATATTTACTACTCTCTAGGTTAACGCATCATGTTGTAGAAAACTAGCAAACAAACCTCCTGTCCTTTCCCTACCACCAACTGCCATCTTCCTAAAGAACATAGGGAAATACTGGGGAATGATATTGGGCAAATTATATTGTTGTATTGTCTACAAGTACGAATACGAAACAACCCATCATTATGTACTATACTATATATACTATATACTATATATAGTATATACTATATAGTATATACTATAATGTACCAATAAAAAACTATGAAGAAAAAAGAAAATCTCTGAGAATGATATGATGATTGCTCATGCTAAAAGAAAAAAATAAAAACAAAAAAACTTTGTATTTCCCTTCTTGTTTTTGGTACTGAGGACTGAACCTAGGGGCACCCTACCACTGAGCTACAGTCCTTTTATTTTTTGAAACAGGATCTCAGTAACTTGCTGTGAATCTTGCTAAGTTGCTGTGATGGGCCTAAAGGCAAAATAAAAAGCCACACTATCACAGTACTCAAGGCTTTCACAGATTGGCTTCTATATTACCTTCCATTTCCAGTCTTTAACTCTCTGGCTCCCCACTGGCCTTCTCATACATACACATATATACCACACGCTCCAGACATTGAAACCTCCTGGAATTTCTACATTCTTATTTGTCTGCTTATCCTATCAGTGCTTCCTGAGCTTAGAATGGGCTTTGAATGCACTTACCTTATTAACCATCCTATTCCCCTCTGCCTACCTACTGAACATCCATCCAAGCCTCAGTTCAAAATCGTCCTCTGAAGGTTTCCCTGAAAAGCCCTACTTATAATTATTACTGCAAGCACTTAGCCTCCTATAATGGAAAGGGGCCTTAGAGATCCTTCAAACAATCCAGTGGTTTATAAACTTTTGCTTAACAGATTCTTATGAAAACTTTCAGGAACACTAACACAACCAACACTTAAATTTTTGCTGTTTCAAGAAAGCCTAAAATACTGACATGATCCAATCTCATTTTAAAAATAAAGGAGGGGCTGAGGTTGTGGTTCAGTGGTACAGTATTTGCCTAGTCTGTGTGAGGCACTGGGTTTAATTCTTAGCACCACATATAAATAAATGAATAAAATAGAAATCCATCCACAACTAAAAACATATTTTTAAAAAAATAAGGAAAGAGGTATATAGAAAGAACTGATTTTCCTAATGTCAAGTTTGTAACTAATTTGAGGAATTCTGCCTTTCATTTAACAAATATTTACTGAGCACTTACTATGTGCCAGGCATTGTTCCAGCTCCTTACTAGACAGCAGTGACCAAAAGACAATATTGTTGATAAATGATCCCTATGTGGCCTGCACATAAGACAGATCTTGAGGAACAACAGTGGATTATTATAAACTTAACCAAGCAGTGACTCCAATTGTAGTCATTGTACCAGAGATATTAATTTGCTCAAGGCAATGAAACCATATCTGGTACCTGGGTATGTAATTACTGATCTCACAAATCCCTTTTTCTTCACACTGCCCATAAAATCCACCAGAAACTTTTCAGCTAGCAAGGCCAGGAATACACCCTCACCCTACCTTACAGGGGTGTGAACTCTCTAGTCCTGCATCATGACCAGCTTGGTGAAGATATAAGGAATATTGAACAGACAGCAGAAGATGTTATAAATGCCAGCTACTACCACATGAGCAATTAATGAAACAAGAACTGAAAATACATTTGTGTGTGTATATAAATATTAAGCAAATACCTTTGTTCTCTTTCCTTTTTTAGTCCCCCCTTTTTTTTTTGGAACCAGGGATTGAACTCAAGGACACTCGGCCACTGAGTCACATCCCCAGTCCTATTTTGTATTTTATTTAGAGACAGGGTCTCACTGAGTTGCTTAGGGCCTCGCTAAGTTGCTGAGGCTGGCTTTGAACTCCCAATTCTCCTGACTCAGCCTCCCAAGTCACTTGGATTACAGGCGTGCGCCACCGCACCCGGCTCTTTTTTAGTCCTTTTTCATAAGATGTATTGGCATTACATTATTACTTAAGCATAATTAATTTTATAACAGTATTTAAATTATATAATATCAGTAAACATACTGAAAAGCTTTTAAATCCTCCTCTGAGCAGAGTTTTAGGCTACAAATAATAAATTTGGGGGGCATTTACACATATGATAATGTGTACATGCTATTAAAACAACAGATACACAATGACAGCTTCTTGGGACATACCATCATTTAGAGGTAAGGGAAATGTTGCAGAACAAATAAGAGAAGGTAAAAAGGAATACCCAGAAATGTAGGAGGAAAATAAGACATGTGTACTATTAACCTTGAATTTAAGTGTTTCCCAGAACAGGGAAATGTAACAAATACTGATGAGAGATTAAGTAGATGAAGCCTGAGGAAAAAATGACAGCTGAAATTTAGTAAGGCCCAAGCAATTTAGCAAGACTCTAAAAAGGACTAGCAATGTGGCTCAGTGCCTCTGAGTCGATCCAGCAACATGGAGGCCACTGTTAATTTTTTTTAAAAAGTTTTTCTCATGTGATAAAGATTTTAAAGACCTGATTAGAGAATTTTTAAGACAGAAGGAGAGGTGAGGAACTAAAAATAGAAAGTAATTTTGTTGGGAGGGGAGTCAGAGATTTCTGACTTACAGGTTCTGGGGCAAGGAAGGAAAGGGAACTTGTTTAACAAGACCAATACTGGGCTGGGGTTGTAGCTCAGTGCTAGAGCGCTTGCCCTAGCACATGTAAGACACTGGATTGAATCCTCAGCACCACTGTATATAAATAAATTAATAAATTTAAGGCATTGTGTCCATTTTATATACATATATGTGTCTATGTGTGTGTGTATATATACACATATATGATATATTTATGTATTATATAATTATATATATATCATATATATATATAAATTCAAGTCTATTTCATCACCACCTGAGTATGAGATGGGCCTAGTGATTTGCTTTTGCTTTGGCAATGGAGTAACAACAAATGTAACATAAGGAAAGGCTTGAAAGCGTGAGTGCAAAAGGGCTTGCCCTCTCAATGTTGAGACCCTTTCTGCCACCACTGGAATATGAGAGCCACATGGAAAAAGGCCCTAACCAGGTGAGTGAAGCCCCTCTAGACTATGTATCTTGTCCCAGCTAAGTCAACACAAATCTGAACAATTACCCAGTCAAGCAACAGAAATATGACACATATACATGCTCAAAAACTATGACTTGCCCATGGATGAATGGTTATTAAACATAGCCAGGATTTAAACCCATTCTCACTCCAGAATCCTATGTCCTTTTTTATAACATTTTAAAACCTTAAAAATATTTTTTTTAATTTTTTGTTATAGTTGTGTATGAATCTTTATTTTAATTTATTTATATGTGGTGCTGAGAATTGAACCCAGGGCCTCCCACATGCTAGGCAAGCGCTCTACCACTGAGCCACAACCCTAGCCCCTTAAAAATATTTTGAACTTCAGAATTTACTTTGAACAATCTACAAAGTTGTTTCTCACACTTAAGAATAATAAAATACACAAGTGTAATCTGCTACCCAGATTAAAAATGTAGATAGTTTTAAATTATTGAAATAGATTTCAATAAATTTCCAAAATTTACCAACTTCTCTGCTTTTGTTTCCCCACTACCTTTTCTCCCCATCCTTCAAGATTCTGCTACAGTACATCAAAAGAAAGTATCTAAGAAAATTTTTAAAAACAGAAAAAGTGAGGGACATACCTTCACCAAATAATCTCAAGTAGCTAAAAGTAGGAATAGAAGAGGATATGAAAAAGGGATCTGAATATATATTATTATAATTATAATATTAATTATAACAGGTTATAATTTAAAAATCAATAAAAATATTGTGTGTGAGTGTGTGTATATATATATTATATTTTTATCACAGGAAAGAACCAGGCACTCTGGCACAGTTCCAGCAACTCAGGAGGCTGAGGGAGGAGGATCACAAGTTCAAAGCCAGCTTCAGTCAAAGCAAGGTGCTAAGCAATTCAGTGACACCCTATCTCTAAATAAAATACAAAATAGGGGTAGGGATGTGGCTCAGTGTCTGAGTGTCCCTGAGTGCAATCCCCAGTGTCCACCCACTCAAAAAAAAAAAAAAAAAAAAATCATGGAAAGATCTTTCATTAACTGGAATTAGCTAACAAAGTCACCACTGATAATCTTGTTTTTAATCCCTATATCACATTATTCCAATTAGAGCTTTAAATTTTTTTTTCTTTTTTTTTTTTTTTTTTTTTTTTTGTGGGTGGAGATTGAACCCAGGGCCTTATGCTTGCAAGGCAGGCACTCCACCAACTGAGCTATATCCCCAGCCCTTTAAATGTTTTTTTTTAAAGTACCAGAAGAGCAGTGTGCAGGGCACCCCTGGATCTAACGATTTTGGGGACTGAAGCACCATAACCAAAGCTAAGGCAAAGGACAACCAGGCATAAAATAATGACCAAAGTCCTTAACAAAGAAAAAATTTGGGGGGTTTAGCTTACACAGCCCAATATATTTGTAGAAATTTGGCAAATGCTTCACAAAAAAATAAAGCTCTCGATCTACTTACAAATCAAAACTAAAAATATATATATATATATTTTTCTTTGCGGGGCTAGGAATTGAACCCAGGGCCTTGTGCTTGACAGGCAAGTACTCTATGAACTGAGCTGTATCCCCAGCCCTAAAACTAAAAATCTTAGACAATATATTTTTGGAAGTATAAGAAAGAAAATATAGCATGGAATTACAACAGGGGGCTCACTCTCAAAGAAAATGGCCTTAGACTCCTCATCAAAAGATTAACCAATGGTTGGTCATGCTGTCTAGTGCCTAGAGTCCCAGCTACTCAGTAGAGGCATCACTTGATTGTATAAGTTCAAGACTAAACTAGGCAAGATAGCAAGACCCTATCTCAAAAAAGACAAATGAACAAAAAGACTGACTACTAAACATCCAATTGTAAATTAAAATAAAATGTTTAAAGTAAAAAGATTTATGTATATTGAATCTTTTTGTAATTTTGTGCAAGGTTTATTTAAGGAAACAGGTTTGGGGGTTTTTTTGGATGTTGGGGATTGAACCGAGGGCCTGTGAATGCTAGGCAAGCACTCTTACCATTGAGCTACATCCCCAGGCAACAAGTTTTCTTTTCTGGTACCAGGAATTGAACCCAGGAGCATTTTACCACTGACCCACATCCCCAGTCCTTTTTGTTTTTAATACCGAGACATGATCTTGATAAGTTGCTAAGACTGGTTTTGAACTTCCCATCCTCCTACCTCAGCCTCCCAAGATGCGCCACTCAGCTACAAGCTTTCTTTAAA
Source organism: Glaucomys volans (assembly GCA_020662805.1). NCBI lineage: Eukaryota > Metazoa > Chordata > Mammalia > Rodentia > Sciuridae > Glaucomys > Glaucomys volans. The sequence goes on from JAJEJO010002868.1 coordinate 307,813, forward strand.
AGGAAAAAAGACAAAAAAAAAAAACTATCAAATATTGAACCACTAGTCAATGATTTGCATGCTCAGGTACTTAGGCAGAAATGTACTAATGTATTAATAACATAGTATTTAGATACTATGTATCCAAAATATAAGATGAAACGGTGGAAAGAAGAATATATGATAAAACAAATATTTTAAATGTTAATGGTAAAATCCAGGCAGTTGGTATATAAGTATTTGTAAAATTTCAACTTTGTTTTATGTTTTAAAAATTCTTAATATATATGAAAAAGCTATTATTAATCAAATTGAATATTCTAATAGAAAAATTGGCATAGGGCCTGGATAGGCATTTCACAAATACAGGAAAATATTCATTTTCACAATCTCAGAGTACAAAAATAATACCATTTTTCATTCACTAAATTCACAAAAATTCAAATGATTAGAGAGGGCATAGGAGAAACAAATTCTGTCATTCTCTATTGATGAGACTTAAAAAAGATTCTAGAAAACAAATTCATAACCAAAAGGCCTTAGTATAGGGCTGGGGATGTAGCTCAGTGATAAGGCGTTAGCCTAGCATGTGTAAGGCTCTGGGTTCAATTCCCAGCACCACCAAAAAAGGGAAGAAAAAAGAAAAAAAAAGGGCTTAGTGTGTGTATCTTTTGACCCAGCAGTTTCAGTCCTAGGAATGTATTCTAACAAAATATATATATATATATATATATGTATGTATATGTATATACATATATATATATGCTAAGATATAAATATGTGATATAGTATTGTTCAAAATAGTAAAACTGGAAACAGACAAACCAGGAGAAACTGTTACTGGGAATATAGCACAACTGTAAAGCACCTGTGGGTCCAATCCCCAGTATCAAAAAAGTAAAATAAAACAAAAAGTGATTATTTATATAAAGTAGCATAGATATGGGAAAATCTCCAGGATAAATTTGTGAAATATGCAGGTTAGAAAACAGTAAAAATAAGGGCACAATCAACATTTAAACATTTGTGATTTACTGTGCAGTGGATAAAATATGGCAAATTCAAATTTACCAGTACTGTTCTTACCCTGGTTAGTCAGATTTTTTATTATTTGTATTTGTTATGCAGTGTTTAAGTACCTATACTTTGTTCCTGATACCATTCTGCAGACTTAGAATACAGTTGACTTATCTGTAGATAAACAATTCAGGGACAGGCCCTGTCCACATAAGAAAATCCACAAATGACATAAAAAGTGTCCGGAAAAATCTACCTTAGAGTGATTAAGGATGACCTTTCTGAAAAGGTGACAGCTGACCAGAGACCTAAATGATAAGAATCCTAAACGATAAGGTAAAGAGGCTAAGGAGGAATGCTATTAGCAGAGGAAAATACAGTTTCTAACAAAGGCAGTGAGGTAGGAGGAAGCACCTCAGCAAGAGTGTAGGAAAAGCAACTTAGGGAAGTAATCTTACAGAACTTGTGTCATTTTATACTCAGAAAAATAAAGGATTGTGCTAGTTTCATTTTAAGAAAGAAAAAAAGAAGCTTGCCAGGTGTGGTAGTGCATACTTGTAATCCCAGCAACTTGTGAGGCTGAGGTAGGAGGATCACAAGTTCAAGATCAGCCTCAGCAACTTATGAGGGCCTAAACAATTTAGAGAGACCCTGTCTCAAAAAATAAAAAGGGCTGGGGGATGTAGCTCAGTGGTAAAGCACCCCTGGGTCCAATCCCCAGGACAAAAAAAAAAAAAATATATATATATATATGTATATATAAAATATAATTTATATATATAAATTATATATAATATTTTTTTCACTACCCTCACCATAAAAGCAGTCAAAATCTTGAAATATTTCCTTGAGCTAATACCTGTCATCCTCATCTCTCAATTTCTAATCACAACTTCCAAGGTCTTTCATTTTCCAAATGATTGACATATATCTCAGTTAATCCTCATAAGAGCTATTAAAATCATCCAGAAATTTTCAAAGCAGAGTGGTCTTGGGGCAACAATTCTCATATCTGTATTCATGAGATCCTGTTTAAGGAATCAGCAGAGTAAATATTTTTCAAATATTTCAGACCCTGATAATTTTTAAGTTCAAGTTTTTCCCCTAAAAAACCACAATCATCTAAAGTCCCACTGTTACACACCCCAATCCCAATCTTTATTATTTCTCCTAATCTAATCTAATCCTATCTCTCTTATGACACTAAATCTGTTATAACTAAAGTCAAATTACCCTTTAGTCTAACTAAATCCAAGCCAGACACAGTGGCCTAGGCCTGTTATTCAAGCAACTCAGAAGGCTGAGGAAGGAGGATCTCAAGTTCAAGGTCACCCTCAGCAACTTAGCAAGACCCTAACTCAAAAAAATAAAAGGGCTGGGATGTAACTTAGTGGTAGAACACTCCTGGGTTCAATCCCTCCTCCCCTGAAAAATAAAAACAAAAACAAAAAAACAAGGCTAAATCAAAATAGCACAAAATTTGTTAGTCCTACTTAAAACACTTCTTTGGCTTCTCTGAAGCTATGTTGTTCTCTCCTGATCTTTTCCCATTTCTGGACTTTTCCTCCTCAGTTTTCCCTATCAGACCTCCCTAACACTCAACACTGGAAGTCCTGACAGCTTAAAGCTACCCTCTCACTCCAGACTCTTTGTGGGTAAATTCATCCATTTACAGGGTATCAAACTACCAAGTTAGAATATAAAGGTAAAAACCACCTATGCCTGATAACCCTTACTGTTCCCTTATGTTCACCCTTTACATTTTACCACATTAACAAAAACACAGTGGCAACCAATATCATCTAAATAAATATAACTCAACTTTTCTCCCTCCAACATTCAAGTACCAGATTAAAGTATTGTAAAAAAGGTACACAATTTTCTCCTTACTCCCAACCGTTCTACCTCCATACTCCCTATTTAAAATATCAACATCTGCCTATTCTGTTAAGATAAAATTAAAAATCTTTAACATAACCTACAATGTCTTCTATGAGCTAATACCGGTCATCCTCATCTCTCGATTTCTAATCACAACTTCCAAGGGGAGGTCTTTCATTCCCAAAGCATACACTTTCTTTTCAACTTCAGAGCACTTCAAATGGCTACCCCCCTCAGCCTCTCTCTCTGCCCCCTTCCCATCTCCCCACCTCATTACTCCTAAACCAGAGGGGGGTTACTTCCTTCAGGTCTCTATTTGAATGTCATTTCCTCAAGGAAACCCTTCCAATCCAGTCCATTCTCCCAGCTTGTTAGGGGTCTTTACACAAATTAACACTTAAAGGATGCTTTTTACTTGTTCAATCAATGGCATCTCTTTTGCTAAAATTTAAGTTTCATAAGAATTTATCTGCTTTTTTTATTTTTATTTCCCTAGCATGTAACACTCAAATACTGGTGAAATTAGTAATTTCATCTCATCACAGATGCTTTTTGCACTCAAAAATAATTTGTATACCTCTGATACTGTGGAATAGGTATTTGGTTTTCACTCACAGTTTCCTGGTTCACAGGAAGGCCTTAGAAACTAGAATTTCTCTTTCCCAAGGCGGGTCATCATAAACCCTATTTTCCTCCCACCTTTTTTGTCTCAGTTGACCATAAAGAAATTCTCTGACCTATCCTTGTCTGACATTAGGTCGTAAGACCCTTCTCATTCCAGGGGGCCGTACCGCCCCACACCCTGGAGAGAAGGCTAAAGCAGACAGTCCTTAACTGGGTTACCCCACCCAGTCCATTAGTATTAGATATGCACTGAAGTCTGAATAAAATTCCAGAGCTGAGAGAGTTCCGGATAGCTGAACACAGGAAGAGTGCTTGGAGGATGGCAAGCCCTTTTCACCTATCTAAACCTATGCAATTCTTCCATCTGTATCCTTTGTAATATCCTTTGTAATACTGGTAAATGTGTTTCACTGAGTTCTGTTATTCAAGCAAATTAATGGAACTCAAGGAGGGGGCTGTGAGAACCTGATTCGTAGCTAGTCAGAAACACACATAAAACCTGGGACTTGAAATTGGCATCTAAAGTGGGAGAGGGGGTAGTCTTGTCGACTAGCCCTCAACCTGGGGATCTGATGCTATCTGCAGGTAGACAGACTGAACTAAGCTGGATTAGAGGACACTCGGCTGGCATCTGCTGTAGAACTGAGGCTACTTGCTTGCTGGTGGGGGTAAATCCCCACATAGCTATCTGCTATCAGAAGTCTTTTGTGTCGATCCTGGTGAGAATAGAAAAGAAAGGGACTGTTTTTTTCCAACAGAATAACCAAATAAAATTTGAATTTGCCTCTTTAAAATTTTTAAGAGGGATAGCCAGGCATGGTGGCCCAGAGGCTCAAGAGGTTGAGACAGAAGGATCACAAGTTCAAGACCAGCCTCAGCAACTTAGTGAGATCCTGTCTCAAAAAAAAAAAAAAAAAAAAAAAAAGGCTGGGTATGCGGGGCTCAGTGGTAAAGTGCCCTTGAGTTAAATCTCCAGTACCAAATAAATAAAAAATAAATTTTCTAACAGGAATTAAATATACATAACACTAGTCATTTTAACCATTTTCTACTACATTCATATTGTGTATAAGCCATTATCTCCAGAACTCTTTTCATCTTGCAAAACCAAAATTATACCCATTAAACAACTACTCTTCATTCTTCCAGGCAACCACCAATTCAACCATCTTTATGAATTTGACTACTTTAGGTACCTCATGTAAATGGAATCATGCAGTATGTCTTTTTGTGATTGGTTTAATTCACTTAGTATAATGTCCTAAAGGTTCATCCATGCTGTAGCTTGTCATAACCTCCTTTCTTAAGGCTGAATAATATTCCATTGTATGTATATACTATATTTTATTTATCCATTCACTTGAGCTACTTTTACTTTTTAGTTATTACGTTGCTATGAATATAGGTACATAGTTATCTGAGACTCAATTCTTCCAATTATATACTAAGAAGTGGGATTGCTGGGTGATATGGTAATTCTACATAATTTTTTGAGGAACTGCCATACTATTGTTTTCAATAGTGGTTATACCACTTTATATCGCCAGCAGAGATACACAAGATTTCCAATTTTTCCACATCCTGACCAACACTCACTGTTTTGTTTATTTAATAGCCATCCTAGTTAAGTGTCAGCCAGTGAATTTGCTCTTATATAAACATTACTGTAATTGTTTTCTGCATAAACTCGTGGTAGAAAACTCTTTAAAATTAGATTTGGTGGGGGATCCAAGACGGCAGACCGGAGGGAGGCTGCATTCCTTGTCACTCTAACTCGGGATTCAAGCAGAGGAAAATCTTTTTCTCTGTGAGGCACTCTTTGCTGCTCATCAATCCCCTGCTGATTACCCCATTCATCCACCATATTCATCCTCCCTCTGCCAGCATATCCCCTACTTTTTGAGTGTAGATTGCTCACTGACTACCACCTATCATCCGCTATTTGCCCATCTGACCCTTGCCTGCCCACTGCCTAGCGTTCACCGATCCTCTGCTGGTAGCCTGCAGACCACCAGCGGATGGCCTGCTGCCTGGTGTTGCCTGGAAGTCCAATGTCACAATACCCACCAGTTTGGTTACACGTGGCTGCTGCAATTTTGGGACAAGAGCCAGGACCTGCAGGTGAGGTACTGTAAGGCTTCAGGGAGACTAAAGGGTAGAATCTGTACTGCCTCAGCTCCATACCACTAAGTGAGAAGATACACAAACAACATGAAAAAACAAGGGAACAAAGTGCCTCAAACAAACCAAGATGTAACAAGACAATCTATAGACAACACAAAAGAAATGTCAGAGATGGAGTTTAGAAAATACATAGACTTATCTTCAAAATAAAGGATGGTATTGGAGAGAAAATACAGGAAGTGAAAAATCACTTCAATAAAGAAGCAGAGATTATAAAAAGGAATCAAACAGAAATCCTCAAAATGAAGGAAAAAATAAACCAAATTAAAAAATCAATGGAAGTATAACCAACAGAGAGACCACTTGGAAGATAGAACCTCATGCAATGAAGACAAAATATATACTCGTGGAAATAAAGTCAACCACACAGAGGGATTGTTAAGAAACCAGGAATAGAACTTCCAAGAAATATGGGACAACCCAAAAAGACCAAATTTAAGATTTATCGAAATAGACAAAGGCATGGAGATACAAACCAAAGGAATGCACGATCTTTTCAATGACATAATATCAGAAAACTTCCCAAATCTTAAGAATAAAATAGAAAATCAAGTACAAGAGGCTTACAGGACCCCAAATGTACAAAATTACAGCAGACCCACACCAAGTCACATCATAATGAAAATAACTAACATACAGAATAAGGATAGAATTTTAAAGGCTGTGAGAGAAAAAAATCAAATTACTTACAGGGGAAACCAATTCGAAACTCATCTGATTTCTCAACCCAGACCCTCAATGCCAGGAGGTCCTAGAATAACACATCAAGCTCTGAAAGAAAATGGATGCGAACCAAGAATATTATATCCAGCAAAATTAAGCTTCAGATTTGAAGATGAAATAAAAACTTTCCATGATAAAAGTTAAAAGAATTCACAACTAGAAAGCCTGCACTATAGAACATTCTCAGCAAAATATTCCATGAAGAGGAAATTAAATAAAAAAAAAAGAAACCAGCAAAGGGAGGAACTACATAGGAAAGGTCAATCAAAGGAAAAACCAAGACAGATTAAAAAGCAAACAACAACAAAAAAAAACCCCAAAATGGTCGGGACCACAAATCATATCTCAGTAATAACCCTGAATGTTAATGGCCTAAGCTCATCAAAAGACAGACTGTCAGATAGGATTTAAAAAAAAAAAAAAAAAAAAAAGGAACCAACAATATACGGTCTTCAAGAGACTCCCCTCCTAGGAAATGACATCCACAGAACGAAGGTGAAAAGTTGAGAAAAATCATTTAACCCACATGGATGGTGTAAACAAGCAGGGTTTTCCATGCTCATATCAAACAAAGTGGACTTCAAACCAAAGTTAGTCAGAAGGGATAAAGAAGGACATTTCATACTGCTGAAGGGAATCATACAACAAGACATAACAACTGTAAATATATATGCCCCAGATAATGGAGCACCTATGTACATCAAACAAATCCTTTCAATTTCAAGAATCAAATAGTCCACAACACAATAATACTGGGTGACTTTAACACACCTCTCTCACCACTGGATAGATCTTCCAAACAAAAACTAAACAAACTACAGAATCTATTAGATCACAATGCAATGAAACAAGAAATCAACAATAAAATAAATAATAGAAGCTTCGTCAACACCTGGAGACTAAATAGCATGCTATTGAATGATGAATGGATAAAAGAAGAAATCAAGGTGGAAATAAAAAAATATTTAAGAGGTAAATGAGAACACCGATACTACGTATCAAAATGTCTGGGACGCTATGAAGGCAGTACTAAGAGAAAATTTCATTGCATTCAGCTCATACATTAAAAGAATAAAAAATTAACAAATAAATGACCTAACATTACATCTCAAAGCCCTAGAAAAAGAACAAATCAATACCAAAAGCAGCAGAAGACAGGAAATTAAAATCAGAGCTGAAATCAATGAAACTGAAACAAAAGAAACAACTGAAAAAAGTGATACAACAGAAAGTTGGGTCTTTGAAAAAGTAAATAAAATTGATAAACCCTTAGCCACACTAACAAAGAGAAAGAGATAACTCAAATTACTGAAATCCATGATGAAAAAGGAAATACCACAATGGACACTACTAAAACACAGAAGATAATTAGAACTATTTTGAAAATTTATACTCCAATAAAATAGAAAATCTCAAAGTCACTGACAAACTTCTAGAGACATATGATCTACCCAAACTGATGCAGGTGGATATACACAATTTAAACAGATCAGTTTCAAGCAAAGAAATAGAAGATGCCAGCAAAAGCCTACCAACCAAGAAAAGCCCAGGACCAGACATTCTCAGCTGAGTTCTACAAGACCTTCAAAGAAGAATTAACACCTATACTCCTCAAATTATTCCATGAAATAGAAAAGGGAAGAACCCTTCCAAACTCATTCTGTGAGGCTAGTATCACCCTTATACCAAAACCAGACAAAGACACGTCAAGGAAAGGAAAGAAAAGTTTTTGCTTTTTTTTAGTGAAAACAATATGAATTTTTATTTTCCATTAGCATAAGCTAATGTATAAAACAACCATAAATGCATGCATCATCTTAGAAGTGTCCATCAGTGACATATTAATATAAACTTAAGGAAAGAAAACTTCAGACCAATATCTCTGATGAATATAGATGTGGTAATTCTTTTTTTTTGAACCAGGGATTGAACTCAGGGGCACATGGCCACTGAGTCACATCACCAGCCCTATTTTGTATTTGATTTAGAGACAGGGTCTCACTGAGTTGCTTAGGGCCTCACTAAATTGCTGAGGGTGACTTTGAACTCGCGATCCTCCTGCCTCAGCCTCCTGAGTCGCTGGGATTACAGGCGTGCGCCACCATGCCCGGCTAGATGTGAAAATTCTTAACAAAATTTTGGCAAACTGCATACAAAAATATATTAAAAAGATAGTACACCACAAGCAAGTGGGGTTCATCCCTGGATTGCAAGTTGGTTCAATATATGGAAATCAATAAATGTAATACATCACATCAATAGACAAAGACAAGAATCATGATTGTCTCAACAGACACAGAGTAAGCATTTGACAAAATACACCACCTCTTCTTGTTCAAAACACTAGAAAAACGAGGGATAATAGTAACATACCTCAACATTGTAAAAGCTATCTATGCTAAGGCCATGGACAACATCATTTTAAATGGAGAAAAACTGAAAGCATTCCCCCCAAAAATTGGAACAAGACTTTCACACTTCTATTCAACATTGTCCTTGAAATCCTAGCGAGAGTAATCAGAGGAAAGAAATTAAAGTGATACAAATAGGAAAAGAAAAACTATCACTATTTGCCGACGACACAATTCTACATTTAGAAGATCAAAAAAAATTCCACCAGAAAACTTCTAGAACTCATAAATGAATTCAGCAAAGTAGCAGGATATAAAATCAATAACCATAAATCAAATGCATTTCTATATATAAGTCACAAATCCACTGCAAGAGGAATTAGGAAATCTACCCCCATTCACAATAGCCTCAAAAATAAAATACTTGGGAATCAATCTAACAAGAGGGAAAAGACCTCTATAATGAAAACTACAGAACACTAAAGAAATTAAAGAAGACCTTAAAAGATGGAAAAATCTCCCAAGCTCTTGGATAGGCAGAATTAATATTGTCAAAATGACCATATTACCAAGTGTTAGATTTAATGCAATTCCTATTAAAATCCCAATGATACTCTTCATATAAATAGAAAAAGCAATCATGAAATTCATTTGGAATTGCCAAATTAATCCCCAGCAAGAAGAGTGAAGCAGGAGGTTTAACAATACCAGACAAACTATATTACAGACCAATAGTAACAAAACAGCATGGTATTGGCACCAAAATAGACATGTAGACCAATGATACAAAAGAGAAGACAGAGATAAAAGCACATACAGTTATCTCATACTAGACAAAGGTGCCAAAAAAATACAATGGAGAAAAGACAGCCTATTCAACAAATGGTGCTGGGAAAACTGGAAATCCATATGTAACAAAATGAAATTAAACTTCTATCTCTCACCCTGTACAAAAATCAACTCAAAGTAGATCAAAGACTTAGGCACTAAAACAGAGACGCTGAACCTAATAGAAGAAAAAGTAGGCCCAAATCTTCATCATGTCAGCCCAGGACCTGACTTCCTTAACAAGACTCCTAAAGCACAAGTAGTAAAATTAAGACTCAATAAATGGGATAGATTCACACTAAAAAGCTTCTTCTCAGCAAAGGAAACAATCATTTGAAGAGAGCCTACAGAATGGGAAAAAATCTTTACCACGCACACCTAGACAGAGCACTAATCTCCAAGATATATAAAGAACAAAACACCAAAAACACAAATAACCCAATCAATAAATGGGCTAAGGAACTGAACAGACACTTCGTAGAAGAAATACAATCAATCAACAAACATGAAAAAATGTTCTTCATCTATTGCAATTAGAGAAATGCATATCAAAACTGCTCTAAGATTTCATCTCACTCCAGTCAGAATGGCAATTGTCAAGAATACAAGCAATAATTAAGTGTTGGCAAGGATGTGGGGATAAAGGCACAGGCATACATTGTTGATGGGACTGCAGATTAATCAAACCACTTTGGAAAGCAGTATGGAGATTCCTCAGAAAATTTGGAATGGAACCACCATTTGACCAAGCTATTGCACTCCTTGGTTTATACCCAAAGGACTTAAAATCAGCATATTGCAGTGACGCAGCCACATCAATGTTTATAGCAGCTCAATTCACAATAGCAAAACTATGGAACCAACCTAGAGGCCCTTCAACAAATGAATTGATAAAGAAAATGTGGTACATAAACACAATGGGATATTACTCAAACTTAAAGAAAAATGAAATTATGGCATTTGCAGGTAAATGGATGGAACTGGAGAATATCATGATATGTGAAATCTCAAAAAACCAAGGCTGAATGTTTTCTCTGATAAGTGGATGCTGATCCATAGTGGGGGGTGGGTAGGGAAGAATGAGTGAACTTTGGGTTGTATAAGGGTCAATTGAGACAGACATTATTACCTTATGTGCTGTATGAAAATAGTTTAAAAAAATCACTGTCAATAAAAAGTTAATGGGCTGGGGATATAGCTCAGCTTGCCTCACAAGCACAAGGCCCTGGGTTCAATCCCTAATACCAAAAAAAAAAAAAAAGTTAATGAAAATAAATAAAGCTAAAAAATAAAATAAAATAAGGTCCATTACTGGGCAGTGTTGTACACATGTAATCCCAGTGGCTCCGAAGGCTGAGGCAGAAGAATTTTGTGTTCAGAGCCAACCTCAGCAACTTAGTGAGGCCCTAAGCAACTTAGCCAGACCCTGTCTCTAAATAAAGTATGTTCTAAAAGGATTGAGGACATGGCTCATGGTTAAATGCCCCAGGGTTCAATCCCTGGCACCAAAATGAATAAGGCTCCTTAAACTAGTAAAAAACATTCTAGACTGTATTGACAATACAGAAGAATAAACCATCTTTCAAAGAATTTTAAAGGAAACCAACACTGTGGTTCCTGTGAAATGACTCAGAAAAAGGGAAAACAAAAGAAAGGCATTCCAACTCATCTCTGAAATTCACTGATGCCACCAGCACACTTGGAGTTCTGAATTACTTAAACCTGTGTTTTGTCTCCCACCAGGATACTTCCTCTAACTCCTACTCCCCACTGTGTGCTGAGCAGTCTTCCCTATCAACTTTGCCTGTGATCATTCCCTTCCCTTTGTGTCGCACCCCTTCTTTCTACTTAGCTGTTGTAACTGGGTCCCTGCCTACTGGCCTCCTCAGGGGTGATTCAGCAGCAGGGCTGCATCCTTCCCAATTAATAGGGTTGTAGGTGCCCTTGGCATAAGACAAGTGTCTGATAAACACAAAAGTTAGGAAAGCTGGGATAAAAAAAATTCCACTCCAACCCTGAAAGGCTGAATTAAATGTCTGATTGAAATTGGAAACATAATAAGCTTCACAATGAGCAATATATGAATATATTCTAAATCAGAAATGTATGCTGGTCTCTAAATTCTGAATCCAAAAAATACTAACTCGAAAAATTAAACTACAAATAAAGATGAAGAAGTCACTAGGCTAAGTGCCTTCCCAAAGATTTCACAGCAGAAAAAAAAAAAAGTTTTAAACAGAAAGTGTTTAATAGTGAAAGTGGGGCTCAGTGGCAATGCCTATAATTCCAGCAACTCAGAAGTTGAGGCAAGAAGACCACAACTTCAAAGCCAACCTCAACAACTTATCAAGACCCTGTTTCAAAATAAAAAGGGCTGGTGATAGTTGAGTGGTTAAGCTTCCCTGGAATCTAATCCCCACTATTACCACCATCCCCAAAGTATTTAATAGTGAAGAGTGTGCCTTCAAAAATATTAAAATTCAGTTTATGAAGTAGTTTTAGCTGCTTTATCAAAATTCCAAGTCATCTATGCTAGAATTACTTATCAAAGAATAAAATATTTTATTATTTGTATTGGGGAAAACAAACCTAGGTATGAAAAGTAAAAGTGAACACTTAACTATCAATAATTCGAAAATAGTATTATATAGTATAAAAAGGTAAACACTGAGAAAACAAAGTTTAAGTGAAGATTAAATGTTAAAAGTTTCTTTATATAAGTTCAATATCACAGTTTTAAAAAGAATATGAGAGCAAAATAATTAATGGTCATTAGAAAACATAAATACATCCTGATGTGGTGACACATGCCTACAATCCCTGTGATTCAGGAGACTGAGGCAAAAGAATTCCAAGTTCAAGGCCAGCCTTGGCAATTAGTGAGACTACTTCAAAACAAAAATGAAAATTAAAAATGACTGGAGATGTAGCTGTGGAAACACTCCTCTGGGCTCAATTTCCAGTACCAAAAAAAAAAAAAAAAAAAACCCAAACAAATATATCCCTAATTTTATCAACTTTTCATTGCAATACCTAGAAAAGGAACAAATAGACTATGAAATATTTAGAAAGTTACTTTTCTTAAGCCATATCTAAATAATACTTTGTTTTTTTGGTACTGGGGATTGAAACCAGGGGTGCATAAACTCTGAGCCACATCCCCAGTCCTTTTTAAGACAGATTTTGATAAATTGCTGAGGCTGGCTATGAACTTGTGATCCTCCTGCCTCAGCCTCCTGAGTTGCTGGAATTACAAGAATATGCTACACTCCCACCAAATAGTAGTTTTTAAAAACATGATAATTTACTTATTTGTGGCCCTGTATAAACATTTGCTTTTCTTTGGGAGACAGAGATATCACTATTCTCAGGCTGGCCTCTAACTTGGTTCAAGCCTGCCTTAGTCTACCAACTAGCTTGGAGCTTCAGGGGCATGCCACCACATACTGCTAAACATTTGTATTTTCATTGGGTTCTATTTAGCTTAAAATTACACAATACATGTTAACTGTAGAAAGTAAAATATTTAGGGAGCAAAAAATAATTTTGAAGTTACCCACAATCCCACACATTCACATGAAAAAGTTAAATAAATTCAAACATTTAAAGTCTACTACCAGTATTGTCATGCTACACTTCTTAGAAAAACAGTAATACTTAAATATTAAAAATCATTAACAGTTGGGCACCATGGCACACACTTGGAACCCCAGTGACTCAGAAGACAGAAGCAAGAGGACACCAAATTCAAGGACAGCCTCAGCAATTTAGGAGACCCTGACTCAAAATTAAAAAAAATAAAATAAAAAGAATTAGGGATGTAATTCAGTGGTGAAGCACCCCTGGGTTCAATTTCCAGTACCAAAAACAAAAATAATGATCATTAACATTTGACAATTAATACCAAAATGCAGCCGGGTGTGGTGGCACACGCCTGTAATCCAAGCGACTTGGGAGGCTGAGTCAGGAGGATCGCAAGTTCAAAGCCAGCCTCAGCAACTTAGCGAGGCCCTAAGCATCTCAGTGAGACCCTGTCTCTAAATAAAATACAAAATAGGGCTGGGGATGTGGCTCAGTGGCCAAATGTCCCTGAGTTCAATCCCTGGTTCCAAAAAAAAAAAAAAAAATGTAGGGCCCCTAATGCAAAGTGTCTGGTAACTTAATGAGCTAGAGACCAATACTTCATTCTCATCAGAATGCACAACTGCTAATCTCAGAATGTTGTTTCAGTTTACTTCTGCTTTACTACTAACACAAATTTTAAGCACTAAATGGCTACTCCACCCCTGCTGACATCTTGGGGAATTCAAGTGTGTACGACATTATAGGCATTATAGGCTGTAAACAACTCATCTGCTGGGAAAGTTATTTTGTAGAATCCAAGACTGAACCATTTCCTGAGTTGCAGAAAGCAAATTAGTCTTTCACAATCACCATTTCACTTTGATATCAAGCTGCTTTACCACTGTTTAATTGGTGAGCAGACAGTCCTTCTAAATAAGAAACAATATATTCCAAACTTATTTAAAAGTACAATTAAGGCAATTCATCTAGCATGGAGAATTAACTAAAACCAACTCCACAAAAGATGAGAAGAGCAGGGCTCAGTGACACAAGCCTGTAATCCCAGTGACTTGGGAGGCTGAGGCAGGAGTATCACAATTTTGAGTCAGCCAAGGTAACTTAAGGAGACCCTGTTTCAAAATGAAAACAAAAAGGTTAAAGATGTGGCTCAGTGACACAGCACCCCTCAGTTTCATTCCCAGTACCACAAAAAAAAAAAAAAAAAAAAGCAGCAGCAGCTGGTAGGGGGTAGGGGATTCACATAGTACTCAAAAAATCTCTCAGACAATACTGTATGTATGTATTATAAAATAAGATTTTAAAAAACTAGTACAATAAAAAGATCATTTCACAACAGGCCTACATGCCATGTTTTAAAAAACAAACTCATAAATTTCTGAAGAAACACACCTTCTAAAAAAAGCCAAGAGTTTCTTTACAACTTTTAAAAGCTATTAATTGTATTTCAGATTCCATTTTAAAGCCTCTGGGAAAAAAAACTGATCACAACTGGGCACGGTGGTGCACACCTGTAATCCCAATGGCTTGGGAAGCCGATGCAGGAGGATTGAGAGTTCAAAACCAGCTTTAGGAAAAGTGAGGTGCTAAGCAACTCAGTGAGATCCTGTCTCTAAATAAAACACAAAAATAGGGCTGGGGATGTGGCTCAGTGATCGAGTGCTCCCAAGTTCAATCCCTGGTACCCCAAAATCAAAAAAAAAACGATTTCAACCACATGCACAGATATAAGAGAACCATAGTCAACTCTAAAATAATAAATTTCATGCTGGGTGCAGTGACAAACACCTATAATCCCAGTTACTGGGAAGGCTGAGGCAGCAAGTTCAAGGCCAGCCTCAGCAACTTAGCACCTCAGCAATCTAGCACCTCTCAATTTCTAACACCATGTCTCAAAATAAAAAAGGGCTGGAGATGTGGTAAAACACTCCTGGAGATTCCTAAGAAAACTTGAAAATGGAACCACCATTTGACCCAGTCATCCCACATCTAGGTTTATACCCAAAGGACTTAAAATCAGCATACTATAGTGATGCAGCCACATCAATGTTTACAGCAGCTCAATTCACAACAGCCAAGCTATGCAACCAACCTAGGTGCCCTTCAACAGGTGAATCAATACAGAAACTGTGGTATATATACACAATGGATTATTACTCAGCTTTAAAGAATAATGAATTATGGCATTTGCAGGTAAATGGATGGAACTGGAGAATATTATGCTAAGCAAAATAAGCCAAACCCAAAGAACCAAAGGCCAAATGTTTTCTCTGATACACCGATGCTAATTCACAATAAGGGAGGGAGGGAGGGAGGGAGGGAGGACAGAGGTACTTTGGACTAGGCAGAGGAGAACAAAGGTGGCATGGGGGCAGGAATGATAGAATGAATTGTACATTATTACCTGTGTGCATAAATGATTACATGGCCTGTGTTACTCTACATCATGTGCAACCAGACAAATGAGAAGTTACATTCCATTTATGTATGATGTGTCAAAATGCATTGTCACGTATAACTAATTAGAATTAAAAAAAAAAAAAATCCACCCCGTTAGGAAACTGAGAGAGGAGGATCACGAGTTTAAAGCCAGCAACAGCAAGGTGCTAAGCAACTCAGTGAAACCCTGTCTCTAAATAAAATACAATTAGGGCTGGGCGCCCCTGAGTTCAATCCTGGTACCCCCCTCCAAAAAACAAAAACAAAAACAAAACACTCCTGGGTTTCAATGCCTCGTTGCAAAATGAATACATTAGTATATTTCAAAGGAATGAAGCTTTTCTATAATTCCTTAGGATTTTAGTCCTAAAATTATATTGTCCACAGGGTGGCAGTCTCACAGTCTTTACTGTCCCTAGAGTCAATGTACTTCAGTACAACTACACAAAGATGTGTAATAAATTTGCTATCTGACCAACCTGAAGCATAAAAATTGCCCGTCCTCTCCAAAAAATTCTGTGTTTAACTTCCCTATATCTTTTAGGAGTCTTTACTTTGTAATCTTAAATATTTCCTTCAGTGAATCTTTTGTATCTGATCTTTTCTATTTTGCTGTCATCACCCTATTTAGGGAGACCAGAAACAAACAGAGTTGTTGGGAGATTAGTACTGGCAGGAAATGGCCTAACTTGGTCAAGTCCTAACCTAAGCAGAGTAGGAGAAATAGGAATGAAGGTGGGAGAGGACCCAGATCTAACCCTTCCAAATTCCAGTTCATCTAACACAATACTACCAAATTAATTTCATATCCCTTTTCCAAGCAAGTAAAACTCCTTAGCTTAAAATTCAAGGACCTTCCAAAATCTCCTTGTCGAGAGCCAAGGGGATCTGTAAAAATAACTTTTCTTTGAAGAGACCTTACAACTCTTGGTTTTTATTCACTCAATCAAATATTTTCTAAATGTTTACCAGGTGTCATCCACTGTTCCAAGTCTGGTGATACAGAGGGAAACAAGTCAAGTTATCTGCTCCAAAGTTACAAATTCCTGACAGGGCAGTCTATTAAGGGAAGCAG
Organism: Glaucomys volans; assembly: GCA_020662805.1. Taxonomy (NCBI): domain Eukaryota; kingdom Metazoa; phylum Chordata; class Mammalia; order Rodentia; family Sciuridae; genus Glaucomys; species Glaucomys volans. The sequence goes on from JAJEJO010002868.1 coordinate 324,496, forward strand.
GTAAAGGCCCCAGGCATTTCCATCTGCAGGCAGGTAAGGGGTGAAGTTCCTTCAAAGTCTGAGCCACTGGAAACAACATGGATTGGGAATGTTAGGAGAGACAGAGATCTGCCAGAGCACTAACACTGTTCCCTACCAACCCTAATCTATTTTTGCAGCCCTATTTCCCATTCCTATCCCACTTGTAGCCTCCACTCAGCGAGAATTTGCTAGTAACTGTTAATACATCTCAGCTTCGATTTGCTTCCTCTAAAAGCCTTGTTCCCCTCCCCCACCTATATAAACAAAAGCCTAATTAGCCTTCAAAGTTCATCTCCTACAGGAAGCCTTTCCTATTCCCTAACACAAACACAGATGTGAATTTTGGAGATCTTTAAACACTGTGACCCTTGGTTTAGTTCCCTCTGAGCATTTATCACACTATGCATTGTAACATAATTATGTATATATTTATCTAACCTCTTTAATCAGTTATTTACTGAGTACCTGCTACATTCCTGAAATTATCTAGGAGCTAGAATTTTATTGTTAAACTACCCTATTATCATTTTAAACTATGTAATATTCAAATGATAAATTTAAAATATAGAGATATTCTATATGCAGCAGGGCATAGTGGCACACACCTGTAATCTCAGCGACTCAGGAGGCTGAGGCAAGAGGATCACAAGTTTGAGACCAGCCTGGGCAATTTAGTAAGACTCTGTCTCAAAATGAAATTAGGAAAACTGGCAAGTGGTAGAGTATTTTCCTAGCATGCTTGAGGCCCTGGATTCAAATCCCTAGTACTGATTTTTTTTTTTTTTAAGTCCTATATGCTTTTCATTGCTTCAATCCTTAACAGTTTTGGTGAAGGCTGACATACCATAAAGTTCACAATTCAGTGGTTTTTGGCAAATGTACAGAGTTGTGCAAACATAATTTTAGTACATTTTAATCACTGTGTACCTACATCAGCAGGCACCCTACCATCCCCCCTTTCTGTTTCAAGGTAATCACTAGTTTATCGTCTTTCTCTGCAGTTAACTATTTTTAACATTTTACAAGTGGAATCATATAAAATGTGGTCTTTTATGCCTTGCTTCTTTCATTTTGCATAGTGTTCTTGAAATTCCTCCATGTATGGTATGCACCAGTACTTCCTTTTTGTTGCCAAAATTCCACTGTATGGACACATAACTATTTATTTATTCATTCATCAGTGGGACTTTTGGGTTGTTTCCACTTTTTGCTTATGAATAGTGTTGCATAAACATTTGTGTACAAGTTTTGGTGTAGGCACATGCTTTCATTTCTCCTGGGTATATGCTTAGGAAATGCTGGATTACTCTGTTTAACACTTCAAGGAACTACAGTACTTCCAACATGACTACCATTCTACATTTCCACCAGGGGACTTCCAATTTCTTTACTATTGTTTGAATTTTTCAGAACAAGAACAATCCCACAATATCCTTACCCTTATGGAACTAATATTCTGATAGAACAAAATAAGAAATAAACAGAATCAAAAAAATTGGTGATTATTATAAAAATGAAGAAAAACCAGCGTAAATCAACCAGAAAGTAACCAAAAAGAGGGAGTCTAGAATGATCACAAAGTAAGTAATGTGAAAGTAACGCTGACCTGAGACGTGAAGAACTGCAGCGGGTATATTATAGGCAGAAGAAATGGCAAGTAATAAAACCAAGAATAAGTTTGGCATGTTTGAAAAGTAAAAATGTGTCAATGTGGATGAAGTATAATGAAAAGGCAAAACATACAAATTAAGTTGGGAAGGTAAGGAGAGGTCAGATAACCCTAGGTCTCACAGACTAGGATAGTCTTTAGATTTTGCTTAAAATGCCATAATCCTTTTCCTAATCTCTTTTATTTGTTTAAATGTGGGTGCTTATTTCTGCAAACATTTACTGAACTGATATATCTTCTGATTACACACACACCAGCAAATATTAAAGAGACTTTTGGGGTACATCAGCACCATTCATTTAGTATCAGTATTTAGAGGCCAAGAGAAAACACCTAAAATATAGCTGCCAATGGCGTTTTGATTAAAAAAAAGTACAACCATATGCATGAATCCTCACAAATTTATCTCCTAGTCTTAACCAATTTAAGTATGCCTTACTGACAATAATTTGCAGCGATCTTAGAATATCAAGATATTTCAATAAAGTCAGTAAGAATATAGCTTCAGATTAGTCTCATAATTTAAACCTAGACTTCGTTCTTATAAATTATAATTAACTGTTTTTTCCATTCTATTAAAAATTCAACTTTAAACCTATGGTTGCAAAACAGTCTACATGTTCAAACTGTTTGAATCCTCCCCCTACCCCAGTACTGGGGATTTAAACCAGAGCTGCTCACGTGGAGCTACATCCCCAGCCCTTTTTTATTCTGACACAGGGGTCTCACTAAATTGCTAAGGCTGGCGTAGAACTTCTGATCCTTTGCCTCAACCTCCTGGGTCACACTGAGATTACAGGTGTGCGCCATCATGCCTGGTTTTTTCTTTTCTTTACAAGATGGGTCTGATTATGTTGCCCAGGCTGATTTTGAACTCCTGAGTCTCCTGCCTCAGCATGCCAAGATAAGTGTCACCTGGTCCTAGTTTGGGTCTTTTTAAATAAGATTTTTTCCTACATATTACAGCTGTGTTCAGGATTTTTAAAGGAAAAAAAAAAAATTTTTTCAGAACTCTAATGACATAAAAGGTCACTCTGATAAAACCTATTACCTAATCAAAATTTATCAAGTTAAAATTCCTTTCTACTGTCCAGGCTTGATTTCCCATGGCTCTCCCTCCAGGCACTCTGCTCCTGCCAAACCAGACTCCTTGGTAGCCTCCTGGCACTCGTCTCCCTCCATCTCAGGTTTATGATTCACATTCCCCATCAGGAGAAATCCAACCAGTTCCTCAAGGTCCAGAACCAACAACCCCCCCCCTTTGTCTCTTCTCTAGTCCTCTTACCTGAGTATAACTGATTCTTCATCTCCATGTTCCAGTAGCAATTTCTACAACTAACAAGTTGCCTTATCATATTCCATCTGGTACACAAATACAGTAAAATAATCTAGGTCTTGCATAGGGTTGCCATCAACCATTCCCCTTGGCTCACCCCAAATACACAGTATGACTAGTTAAAATTAGGGGTGTTCAAATTTAAAATTATGCATTTTTACACCAATGGATTCAAAAAATACCAAGTCATTTCAAAAATTAAGCCCTCTGTGAAGACAAAGCAGAAATTTCCTTCCTTCCAAATTTGGACCTAACTCTTCAGTAACTAGTTCTTAATAATAACACAATACCATTCCTTATTTAAATGAAACTTTTCCACTTTCATTACCTATACAAGAATTATTCTTGCAACGCTACCTTAAGTTTGTAAGGGGTATTCTCAAGAATTCATGGCTGTAAAGCCAAAGTTCAGAGAAGGCGAAAGATTTCCACAAGTTCACACAGTTAATCATAGGACAAAATGTGATTCTGTTCAGTATTCTATCATCTACCTGCTAACATAAAGCACCTGAACATCAATAACTTCAAAAGCATCTGATAGCACTTGTCATGTAGTAAACAAATACTTGAATTAATGAAGATGATTTAAAATTTGTAGTTGTGGCAGTTTTCTCTATCTTTTTGTTTTACTTACAATGAAATGCTAATTAATCCTTAATCGTGCAGATCATATTAACATTATTTTCAAATTTACTATGCAGTTAAAGCTATAAAACAGTTTGGAACACACATATAACAACATGCTCTTAGCCATGGCTGACAACACAGTCACAAGTCACTTTTTCCTTATTTGTTCCCAGAGACCCAACAGACTAAACATTATAGCTTCCCCTATTTTCTAATTTCAACTTGCATTTAAGATAACGCTTTTGTTTCATTTACAGCTCACATGCTGCTGACACAGCTGCCCCTTCTTTGTAATAAACACAGGGCTTCTATATTTAAAAATACAGTGAAACTTTGTTATAACATCCCCTCCCCAGTCTCCAGCCAATTTTCTCTCATCCAAGCTCCACCTCCCCCCAGGGTTTTTTAATGTGTGGCACTTAAAACAAATTGTCTTTCGGAAAGTCAATTTTTTTCTTTAAAAAACGTCTCATCAGAGTGGTATTTTCCTTCTGCGCAGTTCATTGTGTTTTAAGGAGGGGTGGAGGGGCTCTCCCCAAAGGCCCTCTCTCAGGCTGGGGTACTATCTGAGCACTACCAGCCCCGGGAGTGTCAAGTGTGCTGACCTCGCGGGCCGGCCCCGCAAGCACACGCGGCGGGTGGGGGGTGACCGGCAGCTGCGCCGACTGGAAAGCGCGCCCCTTGGGCCACTGCGGGAGGCGCTGGGCTTTCGGGAGGGGGGGTCTCCTAAACGCGCGGCACCCAAACGAACACCCAAAGCAGGGACAAATCCGTCCCGCGTCTCTCCGGAGGAGTCAGGAGAGGGTGACCAAGCAGGGTGTGGACGCGAGGGGGGTATGGGGGAGGAGATAACGCGGGGCCGGAGTTAATCATCACCTCCTGAGCGTCTGGAAAACTACGGGCTGGGGCTGGAGGGGCGGGGGAGCAGCTCCGGAGAAAGTGAAACTCCCTACCGAAGGGCACCGCGAGCCAGTGGGACCCGGGGCGCTCACGTTCCTCCAGCCCGCACTGCCCGGCACTGGTGGCTCTCCAAGGAGCACTCCAGCTCTGGACGCCACTAACAATTACATCAATGCTTGTTTTCTACAAACTGGTCTGCACAGGGGACGGGTGTCAAGCTGAACAACTGGAAATAAAACCAGCCCCCAAACCCACCTTCCAAAAAAAAAGAGGTACACCGTTCCCATACCGGGAGTCGAACCCGGGCCGCCTGGGTGAAAACCAGGAATCCTAACCGCTAGACCATATGGGAAGTGCTGCTAAAGACACCGGCGGGACCCACCTGACAAGCGTAAGCGCTGCTGCCGCCTCTACTCTAGCCGCGGCCGCTGCCCACGCGCGCGGGAACGAGCCCGGCTGGAGCGCGCAGCCGAGCGGGGGAGGGGCGGGGCTGAGCCTCGCCACAGGAAAGTTCTAAGTCGAAGCCCGGAGACTCGCGGGGTCCCAGAATCAACGCTTTCACCTTTCTTTTTAAACTCCGCCAACGGCCCCCAACCCACAGGTCCGGGTTGCTCCGTTGGTCAAAGTGCGTGAGGACTAGTTGGTAAAGTTGAGGGCGGCGACGTCTCTGGGAACAGCTGTTTGCGTTCAGGGCGGAGGCGGCGTGCAAGCTCCTTGGCCTCGAGCCAGCGAGCCTAGAAGGAGAGTGGAAGTTCTGGATCCCAGCAGAGGATAGGGAGCAGGCGGGCCGGCGGCGGGCTTGAAGTTTCTGTCTTTCGGCTCAAGTCCCGTCGCGCTTTTGCCCCTTCTCCGTGACCTCAACTCCTTTATACCGACCCCACCTCTCAGGATTTTAGAGTACCGCCCCTGTAGGGGGAGGGGAGGAGGAGGAGATTTCGAACGCGGATTGAGTCGTCTGGGCACCCGTAGTTGGGAACTGTGGAACGCTGGTCTCAGGGAAGGAGGGAGGTGTCAGAGCTGAGGTTCGTGTGGGCCTCGCTGCTGGCCAGGCCGACTCTCTCCGCTTGCAGAGTGTGTGAGTCGGACCCGGGCGAGGCGCGGAGCGGCAGGCGCAGTCATGTGAGTCGGGTCTCAGGCTCTGAACAACGCGGTGTTGTTTGTCTGGACAGCTCTTTCCCTCCGGGTCCCTCCGCTGCCGCCACCCTCTCCCGCCCTTCGGTGGGGGCGTGACGGACGCTCTCTTAACTCGCTCGGGACCAGCACCAGACCTGCAGGGCTGGTTTTCTGGGCGGGGTAGAAGTGCTACCCTTAGGAGCGCCCTGGGTGCCCCTTCACTAAGTCAAAGATGGGAGCCTGCGGCCAGTTAAAGTGGCAGGTTGCACTGCCGAGGGGGATGCGCCTCAGGGCTCCTCCTCTCTGCGTTGTCTCGGGCCGGGGGGGGGGGGGGGGTCCGCGGGCGCCCTTTTTGGTTCCTTAGCGCTTGAACCCCCTGGGGTATTCTGAAACTTTGGTATTGGACTGAGGCCACCGCTGCAGTCCTCGCCCACTAGAAGCGGTCAGTCCTGGACAGCATAATGGCTTTCTTTTGATCGCGGTCTGTGAGATCCCGTTGCTTTTCCAACTCATCCCAAAGCTCAAGAACAAATTCTGTTAACTGATACTCTCGGAGGAACCACATCTTTCCCTAAAGTAGTCTTGTACTTCTTGTTTGGGTGGATATGATTGATTTAAGGCATACTTGAGTTTCTGTAGGCCTCCGTTAGAGCATCCTCCCCCAAAATTGGAAAGGAACGTAAAGGATAAATGTTTTTCTCTGAGATGTTCCTTATTACCTCACATTGACGATAGTAACAAAAGATGAAAAAATTTAAATTATTTTATTCAAAGAAGTTTATAAGTCCTATGCTGACTTTTTCTACTCAATGGCAGCAGAATCTCAATTGATTGCCTCAGCCAAATAATAGGGAGCTTTGTTAACAAAAGATTGAGTAGCTGAGGCTTATCTTTCAAACTCCAAAAAAGGTTTTTAAAAAAACGCAAATTTTTCCTTTTTTAATTTTTGGATAAGCTCACACTTGTTTTCCCTTTTTCAGGGCTGACTACTGGAAGTCACAACCAAAGAAATTCTGTGATTACTGCAAGTGTTGGATAGCAGACAATAGGCCTGTATGATGATTCCACTAATTCTAACAATATTCATGTGAATAATATTCATGTGAAGTGCTGCTTTTTGATCAAAGTTCAGGGTATACAAGGCATTTCTTTTACATTGCTTTTGGTTCTTCAAAACATCAAAAGATTTCTGATGTCCTATTTTTCCGCTTATGAAAGCTGTGAGCCTTCTTCTTTTTATCAATTGAATTTGATTATGAAGTCAAATTATTTTGAGGCCTTTCAGGAAATGAACAGTGACTGGGTAATCTTATCCATGTTTATGAAACACCTACATTGTAATGGGTGGTGTTTATAATGTATACAAAGTGAATGTAGAAAGCCATTAAAATAGAAAAATAATATTATTGTACCTTTTCTTGTATGTTTCCTGCTCTATATGTAATTAAATATATTTGATGCAGAGTCTTAAATTTGGAAGATTATTATTCCATCATAAAATATAAAAATAACTATTAAATACATTTTTATTATTATTATTACAGTCAAGATCCAACTAATTTTTTTGGTACTAGGGATTTAACCCAGGATGCTTATAGTCTGAGCCACATCCCCAGCCTTTTTTATCTTTTTTTTTTTTTTTTTTTTTTTTTTGAGACAGGGTCTGGCTAAGTTGAACTTCATCCTCCTGCCTCAGCCTCTGGAGCCACTGACAGGCATGGGCCACTGGGCCCCAGCTTAGATCCAACTTTTAAGACATAAAAAATACACTACCAATTTAACCCCTTCCTGCATATCATAGTACTATGTACATATTACATAAAAGCTAGAGTATCAAATATACATTCGGATGCATTTTAATTGGCAGAGTTGGACACACAAAGAATAGTAGTCCCATCTTTAACAATGCTGTATTCTTTTAGTACACATTTACATTGTCTACAAGGTATTATTAGTATTTTTGGTTGGATGGGGTTTTTGTTATTGTTTTTTTTTTTCCATTTTGGTGCATTCGAATACTTTGCCAAATTTCTCAACATTTTTGAGTTAGGCTGTTCTTACAAATAAATGCCATGAATGTTTAAAATCAAATTTTTAAAATTTGATTTCATGCAAATCACTGAAATTTTTTTTTCTTTAAAGGCAATAAAATGAATACTATGAGTTAGCTAGTGTAAATAATACCTTCTGATACAGTCTGTCATCATCTTCATCTTCTTGATTTAGCCTTTAATTAGAAACAAAACTAATTTAATTTTAATGGTCCTTCAATATTATTCTTTGTGTGGTATGATCAACTTTAGGAAACCCAGTATAAGAAATAGAGATGATTATTTTTCAAAGTCACACTTCAAAGAGGAATTCACAATAGTATTTTAGCTCAGTTAATGCATAAGATTTGATAGAACTTGATTTGCCAAGCTTCCCAGGATTTTCTTCCTGCTTAACTACCAGATACTTGTATCTGAGGGTGAATTTCTGGTTGTTTAAATAGATAATAACAGTTACTCACTGATCCATGTCACCATCTATCGCTGCACATAGTTTAACATTTTTTTCACTTTCTTGTCTATTCTTCCATTGTTTTCATATGTATATAGATATAGGTTCTTAAAGGTAACATATATGTAGTGTTTTGGATCATATTTTTAAAAATTGAACAATATGTTCTGGAGGTCTCTCCATGTAGGTACTTAGAGAATTTGTTTTCTATTATAGCAGCCTATGGGATTGTACCATGGTTTATTTACAGTGCTGCAATAAATAACCTTGTGTATAACATCATTTTGAACTGGGCACAATGGTGAATGAGTAATTCCAGCAACTCAGGAGGCTAAGGCAGGAGGATTACAAGTTCTAAGCCAGCCTCAGCAATTTAGAGAGACCCTATCTTAAAATAAAAAATGGGCCGTGGTGGCGCACGCCTGTAATCCAAGCGACTTGGGAGGCTGAGTCAGGAGGATCGCGAGTTCAAAGCCAGCCTCAGTAACTTAGCGAGGCCCTTAGCAACTCAGTGAGACCCTGTCTCTAAATAAAATACAAAATAGGGCTGGGGATGTGGCTCAGTGGCCGAGTGTACCTGAGTTCAATCCCTGGTTCCAAAAAAAAAGGAAAGAAGTGAGTATGTAGCTTAGTAGTAGAGTGCTCCTGGATTCAATCCCCATGACCCCCCCCCTTAAAAAAATGATTGTGTATGTGTGCAGTCATATCTATGGAATAAATTCCCAGAAATGGGATTTTTGGGTCAAAGGAGAAATGTCTTTATAATTATGAAGGACATTGCCAAATTGTCCTTAATAGAAATTGTACATTTTACACCATTATATCATATAAATGTGTTTATCATTTTAAGTGTCTATTTTTCTTAAAATTCTGAGGATTAAGACTTTAAGGAACATTGTTCTTTATGTCTCTTATTTACTATAACAAATAGAACAATAAATAAAATTCTGGAGCCTTGATGGTTTTGACATCTGATGTTTGAAGGGTTTCTTAAAAAATTTGGGGCGCCTGGGGTTGTAGCTCAGTGGTAGATCTCACCTAGCAGGTGTGAGGCATTGGGTTCGGTCCTCAGCACCATATAAAAATAAAGGTATAAAAGAAAGTTTGGTTTTTTTAATCCTTTTGGCTTCATATCTTGTTTGAGTCTTTGTTATAATCATATTTACAATATTAGTCATCACTGGTTCCTTGTATGTTTCTCCCGTTAATATGATCATTCTGTTTTATTTTAAGAACCAAAGGATTTCTAGGTTCAGTTTCCTAGCACATTTAAGAAAAGGGCTGATTGCTTGAAAATTAATCAGTTTTTATCTTTTCTGCCAATCATTAATTTTAATGTTCTCATGTTCCATTCTCACATTTATTGCTTTATTGTGAATTTTATGCTGCTCATACAATTTACGTTTATATATTCTCTTTTTTTATTTTCCAGAGTGTTGAATTTCATGAAAGGGGAAAAAATCATAAGGAAAATGTGGCAAAGAGGATCAGTGAGGTAATTTGGACTGATTCTCTGCTAATTTTTCTGTGCAAATGTCAATTCTTTATCTCACTTTCACTATTATATATTTCTTACATAGATTAAACAGAAAAGCCTGGATAAGGCAAAGGAAGAAGAAAAGGCATCAAAGGAGTTTGCTGCAATGGAGGCAGCTGCCCTGAAAGCATACCAAGAGGATTTGAAAAGGCTTGGCTTAGAGTCAGGTAAAAAACAGCCTGCATGTTTGAAAGGTAACATCAGAGGTCATGCTGAGAGCTTTTATTGTTTCTGTAAAGAGGTTGTATACCCTGGGTATTCTCAGTGCTTTTAATATCCATCATAATCCTATTTAAATAGTAGCACTTGACTTATGCATTTCTGTTTTGTTTTTTTTTTGCTTCATCTTCTAGTGCCGTCCTTCACATCAGCCATTCTACCTTTGTGTTTTAATCCAGTTCTAGCTCTGTTCTAGTTGAGTGGTTCATTTCATAGATACCATGAGTTTTTTAGGTATTCTCATTATTCAACTAAAAGACACTATTCATTAAAAAATAAGCCTTGCATTATAACTATAGTTTATTTTATCCATATGGTCAAAACTATAAATCATATTGTATATATGTTTGAATATATGGTGAAATAACCTTTTTGGGACAAATTAACTGACTTTACTATTAGAAGACAATTATAGTTATAAATCATTGTTAGTGCCTACAGAATGGGTAGGAGTACAGACTTTAGAGCCAATCTCCTCTCAATAGTTATATGACTTTGGATTTTTACTAAAATTAAGTAATACTATTGTACAAATTTCTTATTACAATAACCATTCATAATAGTGTTTAATAAAAGGTAGCTATCTATACAGTATATCATAATTTATTTAATTTCTTCATAATTAACATTTTGATTGCTTACAGTTTTTCACTTTTACAAAGAATGCTGCAGTGTGCATCATTATGCATGCATCTTTGCACATTTCTTTTTCTCTGAAGATTCAATTTCTCAAAGTGAAAATTTTTCAAAATGAGATTGCAATATTAAAGTGTGAATATATCATAAATATTGTAGCCAATCAAGCCATCTCCAGAAATGTTGGGCTAATTTACACTTTCACTAAAAATAAAATATTTATTAACTAGTATAGGAAATATTGTCCAATCTTTTGGGGAAAAGTAAAGGCATAAAAACTACGTATTTTTTCACGTCCATGTAAATACCTGATAGATCAGACTACTACTGGATTTGATCATTCTTTTCAGTACTTACCCATCTCCTACAAAAATAAATTATATTTATTTGTATTCTTTGAATATTAGTGAAGGCAAAATATTCTTATCTGACTTGCTTTTGTGCTTTTTTTTTTTATTTTTATTTTTTTTATTTGGATACTGGGGATTGAACTCAGGGGACACTCAACCACCGAACCACATCCTCAGCCCTTTTTTGTATTTTTTTTTTTAGAAGCGGGCTCACCAAGTTGCTTAGTGCCTTGGTTTTTCTGAGGCTGGGTTTGAACTCACAATCCTCCTGCCTTAGCCTCCAGTCACTGGGATTACAGGCATGAGCCTGACTTATTTTGTGCTTTTGTCCATTTTTCTGTTAGAATGCTTGATTTGTAAGGAATCTTTGTTAGGCATTAACTCTTACATTTGTTGTGTTTTTTTCATTTATCTTTCTTAAAAAAAAAAATTAATTTTTTTGTTTTTATATTTGCCATACACAAGATCTTAATTTTTACGTGGTTGAATTTAAGATTATTTTACGTTTTGTGCCTGTGGTTTTTGTTTTATTTTTGGTACTGGTAATTGAACCCAGAGATATATTACCACTGAGCCCCGTTCCCAACCCTTTTTATTTTTTATTTTGAAATGGGGTTTAACTAAATTGCTTAGGGCCTCACTAAGTTGCTGAGGCTGGCCTTGAACTTGGGATCCTCCTGCCCCATCTTTCCAAGTCACTGGGATTACAGGCATGCACCACCATCCCTAGCATGTGTGTTTTTAAACTTTGTATTTTTTCAGTAAGTATTTTTGGTCTGATATTTATTTTCTTGTAAGGGAGTAGGGAATAATTTTTATTGTTTTCTTTTTTTTATTGTTGTTGTTTAATAATTAACCAGTTATTTTAACATCTTTTTATTAAATGATCTTTTTCCTTCTAATAAAATATATTAGGAATTTGCAGTTAGCTGTGTATCTGGACCATTCTGTTTCAATCATGTGTTTGCCTGTTTCTGCATCATTTTGACTGTTGGATCCCCTAATGTTTCACTCCAGTGCTGGCAATCAAACCCAGGACGTTAAGTATGTTAGGCAAGCACTTCTTTACTGAACTATATTCCCAGTCCTGAATTTTTTTTTTTTTCAGTGTGTTCTTGCATGATTATTTTTCCAAATTTTGTCAGGCTTTTTATTAAAATAACATTATTAAGTTTTGTGACAGAAAAAAAAAATGAAGTTACTTTGGCAACTTCATCTTTCTCTTGTCTTTTTTTTATTTTTCCTTTTTTTTTTAGAAATTTCAGAGCCAAGCATATCACCAGTAACCCCCACTATACCACCCACCTCTGCATCAAATCAACAGAAAGAAAAGAAGAAGAAGAAGAAAAAGGATTCTTCTAAGGGTAGATGGGTAGAAGGCATAACCTCTGAGGGTTATCATTACTACTATGATCTCATCACAGGAGGTAGGTCATTTAAGCAGAGAAACATTTAGGGTTTTTTCGTGTTAGGATTTTTATTTAATATTGGAACATTTTAAACAGTGAAATACTATTACTTATTTTTGCCAAAAGGTTCAGAAAATGATGTGCCCTTTAAAAAAGTACCTTTCTCATTATGACTCAGCGTCATACTTAAAGTTTTAGTAATGATTTCCTTACAAATAAACTATACCTTTATATTTTCTCAATAAAATTTTCTAAAAGTATGAACTACATGAAAATAAGGCTTTTTAATTCATTTTATAAATTGTATGGTCCTTGAAAGGAACTGTTAAGATTTTCTATCCAAAACTAGTCTGGAAACCAGAAACTGATTTCTTTTTTGTGTAATTGTCTTGGTTGACATAGTAAATTCCCCCTTCATATTAATGTCAGATATCAATTTCAAATGAAATACATAATGGTGTTTTTCAGTAGGAATATCAAAAACATGTTTTCATTTTTCTTAAAAAATAAATATATTTGGGATATTTACTTCATATAAATTCTGGAAAAATTAATTTGGTGTTATTATCCAGAACCAAAATTTAGTGACAGAAATAAATTTTGATTCCAGGAAGAATTTTATTTAAAGATCGTATGGTAGCTCAAAATAATGACTAATTAATTGTGATTATATGGATCTGAGAGATTATCACAGGAATTACTTTTGAACTAATCTTGGGACTTCAGGAATGGTGTCTTACCATTTGTATCTCTACCACCTAACACAGTGCATGCCTGGCACAGTGCATATATTCCTTAAGTACTTTGAATGAATCTACAGATTTCATTAGATTAAGAGGATACAGCATTTCAACAGATGGAACAATATGAACTTAAAAAAAATTGAAAGTTTAAGGCATAGAGAATCATTTGGCAGAAGTAAAACATCTTTGAAGATGAATGAGATTGGAAAAGTAGATTGGGGTCTTATTATGGAAAGCTGAGAGAATGATGGCACCATTTACAGAAATAAGCTTAAGGACAGTAATGAATTCAGTTTTGCATATGTTGAGTTTAAGGTACTTGTAGATCATTCATGTGGTAATTTTCATGGTAGCTAATTGATAATTAGCATCTGGAGTTAGGGAGCTAAATTGAGTTTGGGGATGTAGATAATATGTTAAGCTTTAGGAGTATATGAGATTACAAACCATAGAACAAAAAGTAAAGAGGATGAGTAGTACATATATTGAAGGAATGAATGGAAGAAAAGCCAGCAAAAAAGTTCAGAATGATCAGGAAGGTTTGGAAATGAGATCAGAGATAATGAGAAAAACAACTTGAGATGACAGTGTTATCATAATTATGATTAGAATCATAATCAGTTTGGGACTACATAGAAATGGTAATAACAATAATAACAATAATAATAGGTAATAGTTTATATTGAGGCTTAAGTGAAATAAATAATGCACAACAATAAAGATGCCCATAAATAGATTCTAGGGATGAGTAGTCTTTCTCAGATACTTAGAAACTTCTTATTCTTTCCTTTCTCCCTTCTAGGGCATCATTTTTTCACCTTCCTACTTTATATACTCTTGTCCTCAATAATACTTGTCTTTAATTCTTACATACTTCATCTTGTTCCTCTTTCAAGCCACTGTTCATCCTCTCCCTCATTCCTTGCCCTAAGATAACAAAAAGCCATCCCCTTTCAAACCTAATCCTAAATTCCATGAAGTCTTCGAAAGAAGCCCTACCTAGTTCTAATATTTCCTGTGCACGTTCCACAGGAATTAAGGAATAGAGAATTATCTGGTGGAGGTAAAACATTCCAGTAACTTCTGATCTGATAACTTCTGATCCTTCATTCTGTCATTTCTTCTTAGAATACATAGCACTCACATGTAGTCTTCTGCATAATACTGCTGGGATGTATGGGGTTTTTTTTTACATTTCAATTTGGTTTTAAACTGTATTTCTATAGTGTTTTGTACACAATGACTAGCTTGTAAATTTTTGCCAAATTCTTTGGAGTTTGTTATTTTGTTTTTTAAAGCAAAAAGATTTTATAAATGCAATATATTTTGCTTTAAGCATCTCAGTGGGAGAAACCTGAAGGATTTCAAGGAGACTTAAAAAAGGTAATTGAAGCACATTCATAGTGTTTTTACTTTATTTTTTAAAGTGATTGTCTTCTGGGGTTTTCACAGAGTTTTGTTAAGCAGATTTTACTTCCAAATAAGCCTACTTACTCCCACCCCCACCCCCAACTTTGTTCCTTTCTTCCTGTAATCCTTATGTTAGAAGGCTGGGTGGAGATAAAACTTGTATATTCAGAAACCCCATGCAGGGTGAATATTATTAGTTGTTTGCAGTTTGTTACCATTCACATGTCCTTGTCCTCTGGAAGGAATTCCTGGCTTTCAGAGGTGAGACATTCTCTCAAGTTAATGTATCATTAACCAGAAATCAGGCTTCCTGGCCATATTGGGTATCACCACCCCTAACTTCCAGGTGTCAGGTGGAAAGGAAAGAGTGGCTAAACCTAGCTTGGTAATGCAATATATGACTATCATCATCATTATCTTCAATTTATTCTGTTTTTTGGTTTTTTGGTTTTGCCCACCTATTAGACAGCAGCGAAGGCCGTTTGGGTAGAAGGTTTAAGTGAAGATGGTTATACCTATTATTATAATACAGAAACAGGAGGTAAGAGTTAACTTTGATTTTGACTGTCTAAATTGTACCTAAAAACTAATGATTTATCTGAACTTGGGATTTTAGTATATAATAAACATTATCATAGAAAGCATGTTTTTTTTGTAATTTAAAAACATTAGTACAGTGGAAAAGCAAAAATACTTCTATTTGTAATATATTGTGCTGTGTATTGTTATTCTCAATTGCAAATTTGCATTTGCAAATTTAAAAGAATCATTTTAACTCTAAAATTACTGGGTTTTGTTGTAATTTTAGAAATATAATCATTTTTATGCAGAGTACTTTATAGATCACCAATGTTCAAATTTATTTTCTTGGTTTCTTTTCTTTGTGTGTGTGTGTTACTTGAGATTGTACCCAGGGCTTTATGCTTGTTCTTCCACTGAGCTATAGAGTGCACACCTGCACACCTCCCCCCAGCACTTGAACTTTCTTTTTCCTTTTTTAAAAAACAAAACAAGCTGGGTGTGATGGTGCCCTCCTGTAGTCCCAGCAGCTTGGGAGGCTGAGGCAGGAGGATCATTAGTTCAAAGCCAGACTCAACAACTGGCAAGCAACTCAAACCCTGTCTCTAAATAAAAAATACAAAATAGGACTGGGGATGTGGCTCAGTGGTTGCATGCCCTGAGTTCAATCCCTGGTACCCCCCCAAAAAAAGTTATTTTAGCAGTGGCTAAAATTGTCATATTTTCATTTTGTCTAATGTTTCAGTTGTATAAATATTTATAAAACATGCATAATTACTATCTAAATTTTTCAAATTACTTATCTAATTTAATTTTACAAAACTAGTCTTAAAGTAATTACTCTTGGGCCTACTACAGTTAAACTTGCCAGTGTGATTATAGTGATGATGTAACTTTGGAAGAGGTTTTTTGTTTTTTTTTTAACTCCTACTATTCAAAGTCGTCTACATAGCATTAAATCTTTTAGTAAGAAATAGCCCTTTTAACCCTTAAGCAGATAGCTAGCAAGCCTGCCCAATGATAGCAGTGTTTCTATCCAAGTAAAGTACTAACTTTTCATAGAGATAAAACGAAGAGTGATATAATATGGCTTTAGAATTAGACAGATCCAAGATCTAGGCACAGCTTCTTTATCAGTAATGTGATAGTGGGCAAGTCACTGAACCTATAGTTACTCTTCAGTAAAAAGAGATAATCATACTATATACTCCATGGAGTCATGAAGGTTAGATATATGAAAAGTTCCCAAAACAGTGCCTGGTACCTAGGAAGTACTTAATAAATTATTTCTTGAAAGTTCTTGTTATTTGCATAAAATACAGGTAAAGAAATGAATCAAAATAATAATTAAAAAAGAAATTAATAAAAACTGTGAACATAATTATCTCAAAAATGAAAATACACATTAAAATTGGGTCTATTTCAAATATTTAAAGACAATCTTCCATCGTCACAATAAATATGACTATTGGTAACATAAATACATTTTTTTCCGTTTGGAAAAAAGTAATGTTTTTTAATATTGCCTACATACATTAATTTACAGGGCTGACATATTAATTTGCCTTAAATGATTTCAGCTTATACTTGGAGCATTGATTGTTAATTGTAACCCTTTCAGTTTTAAAACAACTTCAATTGGACAGTGAATTGAATAATCACTTATTAAACTAAAAATAGAGAATATTTTCAAAACAATGAGAAATGTTTTCATTTTACTAAAAGCTCAGTGAACCACTAGGTGGCAGTGGAGCTCAATTGATTTAAGTCCCCCCACTATCAAAATGACAGATTATATTCAATCGTATATCTTCACAATCATATCAAAATGATTTTATTTTGTGAAAATCCCAGGAAATCTTTATGATGAGTAAATTTCAAGGTATCTCATGTATGATCCTTATGGGTATTTTTCCTGAAATTGTTATTGGATAAATTGTGAGTCCATAAAAGAATCACCCACTTTTTAAAATTTTTTTTTTTGTAGTTGTAGATGGACAGCGTGTCTTTATTTTATTTGTTTATTTTTACATGGTGCTGAAGATTGAACCCAGTACCTACATGTGAGGCAAGTGCTCTGCCACTGAGTTACAGCCCCAGCCCTGTGAATCACCCACTTTTTAAGCCTCCCTTTGCATTGGAATTGTAGTAGATGTAATTTACATCTAGTAAATCCCAAGTTGTTTGAAATCAATTTCTGAAAGATACAAAAGCAAGAGGTTTAGAAACTATTTTAAAACTTCCTAATCAAATAGTAATGTGAAATAGATGCAATGTTATGATTTAATAATTGTAAATGATAGAAAGTGTTATAATGGAATGACTTCCAAGTAGAATTGGTTACTAAATAACACAAGTACTAAAATGTGTTGAGCAGAATCCAAATGGGAAAAACCTGATGATTTCATTCCACACACTGGCGATATGCTTTCTAGTAAAGTCGATGAAAAGTCACTTGGCACCGTAGAAGAATCCAAATCATCAGATTCACATAGTGATTCTGATGGGGAAAAGGAAGCAGAAGAAGAGGTTTCCACAGGAAAAAAAAAACTAATAATAAAGTTTAAGGTAGGTTCTTTACTCTTCACAGAAGTTTATCAGTTTATAAGAAAGTTCTACAGACTTTTCTTCAGTGTTTGGATGAAGGTAGAAATACAGCTAAGACATATTTGCTCGTCTCCTTCCCAATCCTTCATTTTGCTTTATGGGGTTTCATTTACGCATAGTCAACCAAGGTGTGAAAATAATAAATGGAACATTCCAGAAATAACAATACATCAGTTTTAAATTGTATGGCATTCAAAGTGGCATGATGAAATCTCTTTCATTATAGTATGCTATTGTCATTTTTGTACTTTATTGTTTTTAATCTCTTACTATGCCTAGTTTATTAATTAAACTTTATCATAGGAATGTATGTGTAGGGAAAAATACATATATAGAGTTCAGCACTGTCTGTGGTTTCAGGTATCCACTGGGGATTTTGGAATATATCCCTGAAGATAAGATGAGGCTACTGTATTTTGGTAACTGGGTAAATGGTTATACCATTTACTAATACCTATTGGAGAATAAGACTCTAAGTTCATTTGAGACCTTCTAAGTTTAATAGTCCTCTGCAACATTCAGAGAGCTGTCTAAATAGCCCAATCTGTATATTTGGACTAGAAATATTATTTGAATGTTATTAGCAGGTTGGTAATACTTTTAAGTCTCGGAATAGATGAATAATACTAGGTGACTGAAGCACAGTGAAGGCCAAATCATGTTTCGAGGCTCACAAGACAGGCCAGAAGATTTTTGTTTCCTTGGTTAATTATAGGAGTTTGAATAGAGAGAGATTAGTGCCATAGTTGCCAAAATCATAAATGAATATAGAGTAGTGGCCAGAAGTCATTTGATCATGTAAAGAAAATGGAGAGAATAATATAGAAAGTGGCATGATCCTCAGAGGTGATCTTCATTGCATAACAATCAAAGTATAAAATATTATGTCCTTTTTTGCATACCAGGGATGAAACCCAGGGTGCTTTACCACTGAGCTGCATTCCCAGCCCCTTTTTATTTACTTGTTAAATTTTAAGACAGGGTCTTACTAAGTTGCCCAGGATGGCTTCAGGATCCTCTTGCTTCAGCCTTTCATGTTGCTGCTATTACAGGCATACGCCACCACACCAGCTATTATGACCTTTTATACCTCAGTAAAAATGATTTATTAAAAGAGTCACGGCCTGGAAACAGTCAAAATTGCTAAGAAAAGTGGACACTGTATCCAAGTCCTATAATACCAGCCTTATGAAGAGATGAGTTAACATCCTTTCAAAGAATTGCAAACAGTATCCTCAGTACATGGTCCACTTGCTAAACTGGGTTACAGAGGTTTATGGCATCCCCAATGAAGGGAGAAGATAGGGAAAGGAGAAATACTGTGGAATGATAATTAGCCAAATTATATCCTTATACTGTGTACATGTGTGAATATGTAAAAATGAATCTCACCATTATATAGAATTATAATGAATCAGTAAAAAAACATGAAAAAATAAAAAGTAATAGAAAAATAATATCATTTGAATGGGTTTACTGGGAGGTGAAAACTATACATAGGTGGGACATGACTAGAGGAAATAGGTCACTGGAGACATGGCCATGTCTCCATGTATCTGTCCTTGGCACCTTTCTATCTCTGTTCCCAAAGTGGCTTGGCTGAACAGCTTTCTTCCAACATGCCCTCCTGCCATGGTGTTTCTCCGTGGGAGGCAGCTAACCATGGATTGAACCTCTGAAACCACAGGCCGTCAAAGTTCTTTTTTTTTTTTTTTTTTTTTTTTTCTTTTTTTTCTTTTTTGTGCCTGGGATTTTACTTAGAGGCAGGGTCTCCCTGAGTTGCTGAATCTGGCTTTGGATTTTTGATCCTCCTGCCTTAGCCTCCCCAGCTGCTGAGATTATAGGCGTGTGCCACCATGCCCAATCTTCTCTAAGTTCTTGCCAGGTACTTTGGTCATAATAATGAAAAGCTAACATATCAGGCATTAAAATTCTTCCATGTATTGTGTGCAAATTAAACTATTAAGTGAGTATTAATGTATTACTATGTGTAACTCTGTAACAAGACTTAAAAGAAGTTAAATTTTGGTTTTGTGATAGAAGTTGTGTTATTTCTTGACTGTTACATTTCAGGAAAAAAATAAAAAGAGTGATAAAGGAACTGGCCTAGAAATGCAGAAAGACAAAAGTATCCCAAAACAGAATTTATCAGTTCCAAATGAAGAAAAATCCAAAACTCTTAAAAAGCCAAACCCATATGGGGAATGGAAAGAAATTAAACAAGAGGTCAAATCTCAGTAAGTACCTAAATCTTTAATCCCACGGTTATTACAAATATTATATATTCAAGTACATCCACATATTGCAGCCATTAATTTCAAGGATATACTGTTCTTATGAAAAGTGTAGCCCAGGAACTGGAGGTATATCTCAGTGGTAGAGCACATACCTCATATGCATAAGACCCTGGGTTCAATCCCTGACACCAAAACCCCCCCAAAATTGTGGCTCATTCCTTTTATTTCTAGAGTGATTTTCAATTTAAAATGTAAGGTAATGGTTACTTTTTCAAATTTTCATTCCCACCAAAACATGACATTTCTGTTGACCATATGCACACACTCACACATGTACATGTGTACATTCTCTCCATCATAATTTTGAGGACTACATTCTTATTAAATCTTAGCTTGGTCAGATAGTTTAATATATAATGGGTTATGACAACTTCATAAGTAGGTCAACCTAGTTTTTTTTTAAGAGGGATTCCCACCCCAATTAAAAAATGCTTATTTGCTACAGATTTTTTATTTTGTTTTTGTTTTTGGCATTGAGGGTTTAACCCAAGGGTGCTTCACCACTGGGCTACATCCCTAGCCCTATCTATTTTTTATTTTGAGACAAGTTCCCTTTAAGTTGCCCAGGATCTCGTTAAGTTTTTGAGGCTGGCCTTGAACTTGTGATCCTCCTGCCTCAGTCTTCCAAAGCACTGGGTTTGCAGGACTTCACCACCATACCTGGCTGAATAGTTTACAAAATTTTTGAAAACAAAGTATATAAAATTAATTTATTGTTCACTTACTGAGAGATACTACTAACATTTTGAAGTATTTTTCGCAGTTTTTATTATTTCTCATTTTACATTATTAATAGTTTCCTATTACATTAAAGTGTTATAAACACCATTTCAACTTTCAGATTTACCTTGATTTTATTCAGCCATTCTTTTTGTTGGGCATTTATTTATCCTTTTTTATTTTATTTATTTATTTATTTTTTGTACCAGGGATTGAACCGGAGGTGCTTAACTATTGAGCCACATCCCCAGCTCTCTTTATTTTTTATTTTGAGACAGGGTTTTGCTAAGTTGCTTAAGGCCTCACCAAGGTGCTGATGCTTACTTTGGACTTTCCATCCTCTTGCCTCGGCCTCCCAAACTGCTGGAATTACAGGCATGTGACACCACGCCTGGCCCATTTTTTATTTTATGATGAACTTATTATATGGATATCTTTGTACACATTTCTGACTATATCTAGAAGGGGAGTACCTGTATAAAAGTTACATTTTTAAATCTGTGTGTGGAACTGGGATTGAACCCAGGATTACTCTACCCCTGAACTACATCTCCACCCTCTTCATTTTTTTATTTTGAGACAGGATCTTCCTAAATTACCAAGGCTGGCTTCAAATTTGCAGTCCTGCGTCAGCCTCCAGAGTCACTGAGATTACAGGCATGCATCACCTGCTGTGAACATTTTAAAATCTTAATACACAGTTATTTTCCAGAAAGAGTATACTGATACCCCATTAGCAGTTTCTAAAAACCCCAGTCCCATTGGATTTTAAATAATTTCTAATTTGACAAAATGTGCCTTATTTTACTTTTCTTTAATTTACTGATGAGGTTGAAAATTTTTCATGTATTTGTCAGTGCATCCCCTCATCAGTCTTTGGGAATTCGTGTAGCATTATGAACTTCTGAGGTAGATATTCTTCAAATTTTATATGATACAGAACAGCTTTTTTGTTTTAAAATTTTTGAGCTGTCATTACAATTTTGAAATTTTATCTTTGTCCTTTTATTCTTGTTTATTCTGTTTTGGCAATCCTAGCAAATTTGCTAACTTATTTTTACATTGCACAACTAACACAATAACTCTAGATCAAGAGTCATATTTTTATCCATGTACATATAGGGTGGAGTATAAAATGACCTCTCTAGCCAGGTGCAGTGGTGCACACCTCTAATCCCAGCGGCTGGGGAGGCTGAGGCAGGAGGACCATTAGTTCAAAGCCAGCCTCAGCAATTTATCGAGGCCCTAAGGAACTCAGCAAGTCTCTAAATAAAATACAAAAAGAAAAATAAAGGGCTGGGGATGTGGCTCAGTGCCCCCTGGGTTCAATTTTCAGTACCAAAAAGGATCTCTCAATACTGTCTTCATAGATCTCTCTGCATAGTCTAAATGTGAGAGAAGAAAATTTGTAATTCTGTGGGGTTTTTTTTGGTACTGGGGATTAAACTCAGGGGCACTCCACCACTGAGCCACATCCCCAGCCGTATTTTGTATTTTATTTAGAGACAGGGTCTCACTGAGTTGCTTAGGGCCTTGCTAAGTTGCTGAGGCTGACTTTGAACTCGCGATCCTCCTGCCTCAGCCTCCCAAGTGCTGGGATTACAGGCGTGCGCCACCATGCCCGGCTAATCCTGTGTTTTTGTTTAAGATCACTGAACTGAATAGCATTTGTTAAATGTTTTAAGTCTTAGCAAACAACCTTAAAAATTACATTACCTCTAAACTGCAATTATCAGAATTGATGAGAGCTCACAATTTTTGCTTTATTATTTTTGTTGTGAGAAGTGTATATAATGCACTCCAGGTTTCATTTGCAAATGACAGAAATTTTCACATGTCTGTTTGGGTACAGTGGTTTCAAGTGTAGCTGGGGATAGGGGCTTGAATAAAATTATCAGGACACTGTCGAACTCTGTTACAGCTTTCCTTTCCCTTGAGTTGACCCCTTTTCAGACAGGCTTTTCCCACATGATGGCAAAGCTCTAAATTTATGTCATACTTATTATCAAGTAGCCCTGCAAAAAGAGGTTATTTCTTTATTGGCAGTTCCCAAACTTGACTTGCTTAACTTTTATCTTGTAAGGAGTACCTGTTCCTGAGCTAACCACTAGGCCTTCCGAGTGGTCATGAACTGAACTCAAAATTCATAGACTGAGAAGGAAGGAAAAATAATTCCCAAAAAGAAAAGTAATAATAATAATAAAAGAGGTTCTAGTACTAAGAAAAAGAGGAGACATTAGAAGAGTCAAAATAAATGTTTCTACTCCAAGTACCTAGTGCAGTATATGGCACATAGTAGACGTTCAAGTATAGCCATTATTATACTATTTTAGCTTTCTGTGTGTTCTGCTTTTTAAGTTATTAAATATTTTTGTTTTCTTCTTTTTAAAATAAGATTTGCCGAAGAATTTCTTGTTTATCATCAGTGAACCAACTCTTAAATTTAATTATTACATTTCCATTTTTTTAAATTTCTTCATTTCCAGTTTTATTTGTATCATTTTCTTGTTCTGACTTTTCTTAGGTTTCCTGGTTTTTTTTCTTACTTTCTTCAGATAAACACTTAGAATATTGACAAGAGGTGAAAGAGAGTCTCTTCTTGTTTCCTAATGAAAAGTTAAGGCAATTGATTTGTCTCTAAATGTAATTCTGCCCATATATCCCATAAACTTTGAATAAACAGTCCTTGATTTAATTGTTTTGGGAACAGTTTAAAATAGTGTTTCTGCATGCTTTTTTAAAAACATTTTTAGTTGTAATGGACATAATTTTTTTTTTTTTAAATGTGTTGCTGTGGATCAAACCCAGTGCCTTCCACATGCTAGGCAAGCACTCCACCACTGAGCTACAACCCCAGCCCTCTGCATACTTCTTTTTTTTTTAATTTTTGTTTTTAGATGTCGGTAGACTTTTATTGTATTCATTTATTTATATGTGGTGCTGAGAATTGAACCCAGTGCCTCACACATGCTAGGCAAGCACTCTACCACTGAGCCACAACCCCAGCACCTGCATACTTCTTGATTTGGTGGTTTTTCAGGTAGATGGGAGGCCTTTTGGTTCTTTTTTTAAAATGATTTTTTAGATGTCAGTAGACATTTATTTTATTCATTTATTTATATGTGGTGCTGAGGACTGAACCCAGTGCCTCACACATGCTAGGCAAGCACTCTACCACTGAGCCACAACCTCAGCACCTCCCCCTTTTTTTTACACTTATATTGTACTATGTCTCATATAACATTTACAGTTTTTGCATGTGGAATTTGGAAATGTTCTGATTTTGTGGAGATGCTTGTATCACTGTTTTTTGTGACTGTTCCAGTTATTTGAAAAGATGCTATAATGTCCTATAGTATACTGTACTTGTAGGCAGGACCAGTCAACTGATAATTTATAACAAACCATGTAGACAGTTGAATAACTAAGTTTTTAGAGAAGGGGTGCTAGGGAAACAACCACACTAAGTCTTCTACACTAGGATATTAAGATTCCATGATTTTCATCTTCTATATACACTTTCAAAGTCCTTGTCAATTCATGGGAAAGTCAGTTTCCATAAATACTTCTCCCTTATCTGTCTACTGGTACTGTCTATCTTATATAATAAGCACGGGCATTTTCTAAGATGATGTATCCTTTCTGCAATAGAAATAAAAGACTAATAAGTGAGACTTTTCCTGCATGTGTCCAACTTGATAAGAATTCAATCTTTTAAATAAAATTGTAGAATATTTTAAAAGTTTACTGCTACAAAATGACCACCTTCTAACTTTTCACCATTAGTCATCATTAGGTGATTTTGGGGCTTTGGTAGCAAACATTTGTCTTATTCAGTCAAATAATGGTTTTATTTTTGTTTTCTGTTCCAGTGAAGAGGTAGATTTGGAACTTCCAAGCCCTGATAATGAGTATGTTTCAACTTCAGAGGGTGATACTGGGGAACCCAAAGTGGTATTTAAAGAAAAAACAGTTACTTCTCTTGGAGTTGCCGCAGATGGCGTGGCCCCAGTTTTCAAAAAGAGAAGAATTGAAAATGGAAAATCTAGAAATTTAAGGCAACGAGGTGATGATCAATAATTATAAAAACATTTTATATGTGTGTTTTGGACATAATGGAGACTTACTCCTCTTAAAGCTTCTCTGTGTGTGTTTATATTGATGCTAAAATTGATTTATTCTTAATGCATTTTATGTGAATTAAAAGAATAAATCTTTTTTATGTGAAATTTATTTTTGTTCCTAAAATGGAAACCTACCATTTTGCATTGTAATACGGTGTATTATGTTGGATGTCTAAAAATTGTTAATTATGCCATAATTTAAGATGCTATGTATCTGTTATTTAAAACATGGAAATATAAGATCTTTATTCTTATTCATATGAACATACTTATCCTGCATTGAAAATGTACAATTTTTGCACACTGATATTAACTGTTACCCAAGAAATAAGAATCAGGCCACATAAGAAAAGATTCACAGCCTAGTAACAATTCAGTTCTGAGGATCCTTTGGAAAACTGATATAAAAAAATGTATGTATACCATTCTCAATTTGAGGATAAAGTCTAAAACCAGGAGCAGCTCAGGTACTTCAAATATAGAACTTGAAGTAGAGCAAAAACTAGACCAAAGATAAAAATGTATTTTTGCCCCCAGTTCAGTTCAATGCAACAAATGTTATTTAAGCATTTTAACTTTAGGCTGCCAGGCATTATACCAAGAACTAGGGATATAAAGATAAACACATACCAGTTCTAAGGCAGTTCACATTCTAGATTAGTCCTTTTTTCCCAGTCATGCTGTCCAGCAACCTTATAAATGTACTGGAAAATATTTTTTAAGGTTTATTTAAAGCTGTGTAGATAAAGACTTGAACTAAAATAGTAAGGTCTCTAACTTTAATAATAAGTTTTTAGTAGTCACTTAGACATACTAGAAATTCCCCATATTCTGGTTAAATTTCTTAAAAAGTAGAATTTTCATATTTAACATATTTGAAGTAGGTACCTCCCTTTAGTGCTTCTAATCCTCAAAATTATATTTTTCATAAATTGTATAGTATTTAACTTTTGTTAGCAAATATTTGTCTTTTTACAATTACTAGTATACTTGTAAGAAAACAATAGCTTATTAAAAACTTCATGAAAGAGTAAAATACTGGGGTTTTTTTTCCCTTCTAATACTGATCAGATTCAAATTAGCATTTGTGAGATAGTATTTGGAGATTTGTCTTTTTATTTGTTCCTTTTACTTATTTGGATACTTCATGAATAGAAAAGCCCAAACTTGTGTGAAGAAGTATCTTACAGTTCATACATCAGGTTGCTGAGAAGTATATTTGGTCCTTTACTCTTCTCAATCGGAAAAGATAGCTACAAGTGGAAAACTCACCTGCATTCAGCTCCTACAAAATACAGTATTGACATTTTTTTAAATCACATCTAATTATGTGAACTATTTCTCTTTAAAGGGTTTTTTGCTTGCTTGCTTGTTGAGAAAATAACTTACTGAGTCTGGCCTTGAATTTGCCATCCTTCTGTCTTAGCCTCTGAAGTGCTACAGCTAATTAGCTGTAGGGATTACAGTTGTGGGCCACTGAACTGGGCTTTTTTTGTTGTTTTTTTAAGATGGGGTCTCCTATGTTGTCATGGCCTACCCTTGAACTCCTCCATACACAGGTACACATGTCCTCCTACTGAACTATACCTTCAGCCCTCTTAGATGCACATGCCAGACAAGTGTTATACCACTGAGCTACATTCCCAGCCCTATAGATCCATTTTTTAAAAAACTAATTCCTTAATCTTTGAAATTAAACATTGTTCTCATAATAATATCTCTAGGTAAATCTTGAACTAAATCAGATTTTAAGGATTGCTCAGAAAAGATGTTTTGGTGTTTTATAACAGTAAGTTATGAAGAATAATACTATTTTGATTACTTTGAAAGAATAAGTAGACAATCTATCAGCTTTATTTTTATTTATTTATTTATTTTTTTTTTTTGGTACCAGGGATTGAACTCAGAGGCACTTAACCACTGAGCCACATCCCCAGGCCTATTTTGTATTTTATTTAGAAACAGGGTCTCGCTGAGTTGCTTAGCACCTCTCTTTCTGAGGCTGGCTTTGAACTCGAAATCCTCCTGCCTCAGCCTCCCGAGCAGCTGGGATTATATAAGCATGTACAACTGTGCCCCACAACCTTAGCTAGAGTTATTCAAAAGTATTTTGTATCCTTATCATTTCTATTATTATTTTCTGACTTAAGTTTTTCTTTTTTTTTGTGATGCTAGGGATCAAACCCAGGCCTTGTGCATGCATAACTTGGCAAGTGCTATACCAATGATCTACAGCCCCCTTTATTATTATTAATATATATATTTTTACATGTGTGTTGGTAGATTATAAATGTAATATATTTTCATTATAAACATACATATCCAAATAATAGATTTTGTTTTATTTCAGTAATCTCTGACCCCTCCCCCATGACCACTGTAGAGCTTTTTTTACTTACCATGCTAACCCTTCTGACACCTGGATTCATGCGGTTACAATGGTAAAATAGAAGAAAGAAACAGGGTCACTTGGTGTGGTGGCACATGCCTGTGTGGTGTGTCTTAGAGACTTGGGAGGTTGAGACAGGAGGATTGCAAGTTCAAAGCCAGCCTCAGCAAGGGCAAGTCACTAAGCAACTCAGTGAGACCCTGTTTCTAAATAAAATACAAAATAGGGCTGGGGATGTGGCTCAGTGGCTGAGTGCCCCTGAGTTCAATACCCGGTTCCAAAAACACAAAAAATACAAAAAGGGCTGGGGATTGAACTCCCCCCTCCCCCCCCCCCAAAAAAAACCTGTTCCAAGCAGCCAAAAGTAGTTTTTGTTTTGAATGCAGTATTTATCAATTCTGAGAACTGTACTAGAAAGCAAACCTATCAGATTTTTATATGTTAAGTAGCTATAGTTAAAATAATATGATCACTCTTATATAGGCACAGCATACATATAAACTTGAGTTTCTGGGTGTCTGTTAATGTGCCAGTACCATACTGATTTCATGTATTTTTATAGTTTTTTGACTTCTGATAAAGCAAATATCCTCAAACAGCCTTTCTTTTTCAAAATGTTCATGGCTCATATTCTTTTGTTATTTCAAATAACATTTTTTCAAGTTGTCTCCCCTGGTCTCCAAAGTCCTGTGATTTTTATTCCACACATATTGAGTTGACAGTAATTACCATCTTTCTAACATTCTTTCATCAGTGGTTATTTTGTCATTTAGTTCTTTTTTGTCCTTAAAGTTTTGTAGGGGCAGGAGAGGATGCCCAAAGCAATCCCCAGTACCACACACAAAGTTTTAAGTATTATAATTTTCTTCTTAAAGACCCTGCATGTTTCTGGAAATGTAAGCTCCCTGAGGGCAAGCACTTTGTTTTGTTCCCAGTATGTAGGCTAGAATCTGGCACATCATACATTTGTTGCACAGATGTCATTTTTCACCTGTCAAATACAGAGATCAAATAATTAGATAATGCTGGTGAAGATGTGGAACAATTGATACTGCTAGTTAAAGTATATATATTAATCTCTTTTTTTCTGTGTTTTATAGTGTTTTGACATCTTAAAAAGCCGACTGACAAGGTTAAGACTGTCCTTCAGCATTAGCCCTTTTTCAAAGATTAGCAAAAAGATCACTGGTGCATTCTTTCATAGGCAAAGCAAGCAGTCCTTAGTCTGTAGTCCCGCCCACCTGCTCATCTAACACACACAAACCAGTAGAATCCTGGGGGTGAGGGGGTTTGTTCCAAGACCCCCAGGGACACCAATATCCTCATTTTCTCAAATCCCTTACGTAAAAAGGCATAGTATGTGCACATAACCTACACATGTTATCCAGCATGCTTTAAATCATCTTTAGATTACTTAAAACACCTAATATAAGACCCCCCAAAAAGCACATTTTCAGTATTGTGCAAAAACCCCAGTATACTGTTTATAGATGCCTAAGAAAGAACCTGGATTAGATAGAACTCAACAGAGAAGGTTTGGATTTTTTTTTTTTTTTTAATTTAAGAGAAGGAAAAATTTATTTGGGGGCTCACTGTTTCAGAGGTCTCAGTTCACAGATGGCCAACTCCATTTCTCAGTGTCAGAGTAGGCAGGGCATCATGGCAGAAGGGTATTGAGGAAAGTGGCTCAGGACATGACAGCAGAAAGCAGAGAGAGCAACTTTGACATTTTAGTACTCTCAACAATCCTTAGGGGCAACAGGTCAGGACAAAATGGAGGGCCCCACTTTGCCTACAAGCAGGAAAATATATACAGGGTAGGTTGTGTGCCTTTTGCACAGATAGATTTCTTCAGATGTTTTGTGAATGCATTCTTTTTCTTTATAACAAGGGCACTCTGCTCTGATCCCCACCCAAAGATTCAGAAACAAGGGAAACAAGGGACCAGTTTCCCTCTTATCCTCATTATCACATTCTTTTTTTTAATATATTTTTTAGTTGTAGACAGACACAATACTTTGTTTTATTTATTTATTTATGCATGATACTGAGGATCAAACTCAGGTGCCAGGCAAACGCTCCACCACTGAGCCACAGCCCCAGCCCCCTCATTATTACATTCTAACAGGAACAGCAACACTTCCTAGGCACTAACTATTGTTTACCCCAAGTAAGTAGAGGCCCAATTTTTTCAAAAATATTTTTTTTGTAGATGGACACTATTTATTTTTTATGTGGTGCTGAGGATGGAACCCAGTGCCTCACACGCTAGGCCCATACTCTACCACCCAGCTACAACCCCAGCCCATTCTGAATGTTTTTAACCCATGGTTGATTAAATTCATGGATGCAGAAGATACAGTGGGCCAACTTATAATTCTCTTGCCCTAAATCATTCTGAAACCCAAATACCAGGTAAGTAGATACCACCCCATTGCCCAAAGCCTGATGGAGCTATTCAAATGAGCTAATCCTAAACTGTGTACCCTGTCCTGCCTTGACTATACCCTATAATTCCCATTGAAGGCTCAGGCCTCGACTTTTCAGTCCATCCTGTTTGTCGCCCCCTGAACAAACCCAGGCCTTTCCTCGGCCCTGCATGGCATGTGCTAACCCCCTGTCTGTAACCTGTGAATGTAATGAACTTGTTCCTTCCCAGCATTGTTCTTGTTTCCTTCTGTGGACTTTTCCATTCTACATCTATGCTACATTGACAATCTTAGAATATTATAAATTGATTCAACCTTTACAGAGAACAATTTTTCCACAAATCAAAGTTGAAAAGCCTTTATCTGTTGATCTAGAAAGTTCACTTCCAGAAATTCACCTATAGATACTTTCATGCATGTGAGAAACAATATGTATAATATGTAGCATTATTTCTAAATCAAGAATTATAAACAACCTATGAACTATGAATATAAAACCAGTTAAATTAATTATGCTATATCCATTCAGTGCAATATTGTACAGGTGTTAAAAGAAAGGAGTCCTATGTGTACTTACATGCATTAACCCCTAAGATAATTGTTAGGTCAAAAAAGCAAAATCCAGAACAGGAAAAACAGTGCATATTTAGAGACATAAATTCTAATGCTAGTCATTAATGTGTTGATAAATCACTTGGGACAATGCCTGTCATATAGTAACAACTAAAAATCATAACTTATTATTTATATTAAAAATATATAAGAACCTAAGCATGTAACTCAGTGGTAGAGCACTTGCTTAGTATGTGCAAGACCCTAGATTCCAGCCCCAGCTCCTATTCCTCTGTGCGACACACACACACACACACACACACATGAATATTAAAAATGGATACAATAGCTGGGCCCTCTGGCACACACCTGTAATCCCAGCAGTTTAGGAGGAGGCTGACCGCAGTTTAGGAGATTGAGGCAGAAGGATTGCGAGTTTAAAGCCCGCCTCAGCAATTTAGCAAGACCCGAGGCAATTCAGTGAGAACTTTTCTGCATACAAAAAAGGGCTGTGAATGTGGCCCCGTGGTTAAGTGCCCCTGAGTTAAATCCCAGGTACCAAAAAATAAAAAAAAGAAAAAGGCAAAATATGAAAATAAAACCATTAACAAGGATCAAACTTCTACCCACCAGCACCACAACTCATTCCTTTATCTCTTCCCAATTCTCTCATTCCATACAACACTAAAATCTACTTACTTGAAATTCAGGATATTCTCTAAATGTCTTACATGCAGTTGTGTTGAGACATCATCTATCTGTGTGGTTTCTTTTACAACAACAAATAAAATTTTTCTTTTTCAGTACTAGGAATTGAAACCAGTGTGCTCTACCACTGACCTATATCCCCAGCCATTTTTAATTTTTTATTTTGAAACAGGGCCTCACCAAGCTGTCCAGGCTGTCCTCAAATTTGTAGTCCTCCTACCTCAGCCTCCAAAGGAGCTGGGATTACAGGTGTGCACCAGGAAAAACCCTTTGATTTTTCATCCTCAGGCTCAAATGCTTCAAAATTAATTCACTGGAGAGGGATGGTGGTGATAGTTACACAATTTGAGTTACGTAATGACACTCAACTGTATACTTAAAAATTGTTAAAATAGTTGATTTTGTGTTTTATCACAGCATTTAATTTGCACATTATATTGTCATGAACATCACTGTCTTGCTAAGTGAGTAAGAGTTTATACCTCCTATAATTATTGAATACCCACTAATCTGGCTTAAGCTGTCTTCACCTCAAGTCTGTTCTCTCAACTCTTGCTCATCCTTCCTAAAAGTAGAATAATATTCCAAGGGAAAAAAATCTTGCACATTTCCCTCCTACACAAATCTCAATATATCAAATATATCCTAATTACAGCAAACAAAATGTAAAGAAAAAGGAACCAGGCGTGCTGTACACACCAGTAATCTCAGTGTCTCCTGAAATTGAGACAGAATGATCACAAGTTTGAGACCAGCCTCAGAAACTTAGCAAGTTCTTAAGCAACTTAGTGAGACCCTGTCTTAAAATAAAAATAAAAATAAAAAGGAACTTTGGATTGCGTAGAGGGAAATGGGGCAGGATGGGGTCGGGGAAGGAAAGATAGTAGACTGAGACAGACATCATTGCCCTATGTACTTGTATGATTACACGAATGGTGTGAATCTTCATCGTGTACAACGATAGAAATGAAAAGTTGTACCCTATTTGTGTACAATGAACCAAAAAGCAGTCTGTAAAAATAAAATAAAAAATGAAAATAAAAAGAGCTGGGGATGCATCTCAGTGGTAAAGCACCTCTGGGTTCAATCTCTGGGACCAAAATAATAATAATGATAATAACTTAAAAAAATAAAATGGGTTGGAGAAACAACTCAGTCTAAGAAAAGCACCTCTAGGAGGGAAGGGAGTGAGGGATGGAGGGAGGGAGGGAGGG
>JAJEJO010002868.1:356626-372060 GCA_020662805.1 Glaucomys volans
GGAAGGGAGTGAGGGATGGAGGGAGGGAGGAAGGAGGGAAGGAAGAAAAGGAAGGAAAGAAGGAAGGAAGGAAAGGAAAGGAAGGGAGGGAGGGAGGGAGGGAGGGAGGGAGGGAAGAAAGAGCTGGATGTGGTGGTGCATACCTATAATCCCAGCAACTCAGGAAACTGAGGCAGGAGGATTGCAACTCTTGAGACCAGCATCAGCAATTAGGAAAGCCCTAAGTGATGTAGTGAAACTTTGTCTCAAAATAAAAAATAGGGCTAGGGGAGTAACTCAGTGGTACCTGGGTTAAGCCCCCAATACCAAAAAAATAATAATAATATACTGAAGGGAGATTGAGATAATAAGTAACATGTTCCAATTTACCCAAGACACTCAGTTTTCACCTACAGTTCTAGCCTAATTATTAATAGTGCCTCCCATTCACTTTCAACTATGTCCTGATTGGTTAATAAATTATATAGTCATGCAAGTTATAAAGCTATTCTAGTGGGAAGCTTGTTTTTTTTAGTGCTAAAGTAGAGAATTCTTTACTCCCTCTACCCCACCCCTTTTCTTTTCATATACTTTCTGAACTCTCTTCTGTTCTCTAAATCTCTTTTGAGAAAGTTAACACCTCCCTTCTCCTGAGAGCCAAAGAAGGAGGTACCAGTGCTACTCTTCCAAGCACACATGCGCGCGCACACACACACACACACACACACACAGACAGGACGTAAGTTAACTCTATCCTCTGGATAAAATTTGCCATTTCCGGTCTCTCCTCTTCTGAGCCCCACCTGACCTACCACAGGAAATAAGTAGTATTTTAAAATGTGCATCATTCCTAGCTCCACTTTTATCAAGACTCAAGACTGCTAATTTTATTTTTCTTTCCCAATCAGTATTCTTTTAGTTCTTTTTCTTGTCTTCTGTCAACAACTAGGACTCCCAGTACACTGTTGAATAAGAGTGGGGGAAAAGGAGTAGGGGCATCTTTTAAAGTATATGATAGTATTAAATGTGCTTCTTTATAATTTAAATTTTAAAAATCTCACCATGCATGGTAGTTTATACCTGCAATCCCAGCTACTTGGAAGGCTGAGGCAGGGGGATACCAAATTCAAGTCCAGACTGGGCAAGCAAGGAAGACCTTGTCGAGAAATTGAATGGGCGTGGACAGTGAGGGAGACAAAAGGAGAAATGATATCTGGTCTCCAGTTTGTGTACACAGGTAGACAGTAGGCCATCCATCAAAATAGGAGGTATGAACTGCCTTGGAAGTGCAACTGGGTGAAGATAAAGAGATCTATTTGGGATATGTTTATTACAAAGCATAGCTGTCAAACAAAATAACTCAATATATGGTTCTGGAGCTCAGAAGGAAATGTCAGTTAGAGATACAGATTTGGAAATCATCAATATCAAACCAGGATTGAATGCAATGGTATAAGGAGAGATTAGAGAAAGAAAATGGCTCAAACTTGAGCTAGAAAGACCAGAAAGGCTTAAGGGAGGAAAAGAAGACTAGAGGCTGAAAAGATGGCCTAGATAAAGAAGAGTTATGGACACAGGAGGAAAGTCAGGAGAGTCGGTAGCACCATAGCGACTCAGGCTTTCCCATACAAAATTGTAAAATCATTTTATACACTTGGTTTGTGATGTACTGGGCTCTGATATTCATACCATGTTTGCTTTTATAACAAGTGTGTGGTTTTACTTACTGAGATTTAAATGTCCCTCTACTGACTCTAAAGTAACTATTTTTATTTCATCTGACTAAAAAAGAAACCAAAACAAAAATCTCCATTTAAAAGTTACCCTCTTGATAAATTATCTTTATGTGGTAAAATATAAATAACAAAATTTACCATTTTTGAGGGTACTATTCAGTCACAATAATTACATTCAAATGTTACACAACCATCACCATTATCTATTTTCAAAACATCTTCCTCGTCCCACACAGAAACTATAACCATTAAGGAACAACTTCCCAGTACTTGCCATCCCAAGCCCTTGCCTGATAACCTCTAATCTACCTTCTGTATCTATGAATTTGCTTATTCTAGATATTGATATAATTCATAA
The DNA here is from genome assembly GCA_020662805.1 of Glaucomys volans. NCBI lineage: Eukaryota > Metazoa > Chordata > Mammalia > Rodentia > Sciuridae > Glaucomys > Glaucomys volans. The sequence continues at coordinate 358,700 of JAJEJO010002868.1, forward strand.
TATTTAATACAAGAGGAGTCAAAATTTGTCTTTTTATGACTGGTTTATTTCATTTAGCATGATGATTGCAAGATATTATGCATGTATAAGTATTTCATTTCTTTTCATAGGTGAATAATATTCCATTTTATGGATATACCACATGCTTCTATAGACACTGATGTATATTAGTCAACCTTCTGTTATTGTAACAAACACCTGAAATAATCAACTTATAGGGAAGAAAGGTTTATTTTGGTTCATGGTTACTGAAGTTTCAGTCCATGGTCACTTGGTCCCATTTCCTATTGGGTCTGTGGTGAGGCAGAACATTATGGTGGGGAGCTCATGGTGGAGCAAAGTGCTCACCTCATGGTGGCCAGGAAGTAAAAAGAAATACAGAAAGAGGCCAGAGTCCCAGTATCCCCTTCAAGAACACTCCCCCAATGACCTCACTTCCTTTCTCTAGGGCCCACCTCTTAAAGATTCCATCCCGATTATGCCATGGACACTGAGCCTTTAAAACATGGGCCTTTGGGAGAGACTAATTCAAATATTAGCAACATGGGATTTTTTTTTCCCCTGGTACTTGGAATTGAACCACGGGCATTTTACCAGTAAGTCACATCTCTAGGCCTTTCTATTTTTTGTGTTGAGATAAGTTATCACTAAGTTATCCTGGCTGGCCTCAAACTTGCAATCCTTCTGTCTCAGTTTCCCAGGTAGCTGGGATTACCTGCGCCACCACACCCAGCAACATACAAGTATTTTAATTCCTGTTTTCAAATATGTCAGGTATCATTAGGGTAGACATAAAAGGTTTGATGTTTCTAAAGGTGAACTAAGAAGGACTCCCAAGAATGTATTGCTGGGTCAAGGAGAAGGGAAACTGACCTAATTCCTTTATCTCTGATCTTTAGGTGGGGAACAAAGCAGAAGGACCTTGGTGGTGAAATCACATACTCATAAAATGTCTGAAGAAACCCATATGAGCACTTGGCCTAGGAAGCCCTCCATTTTATTCTGGTCTGCTGCCACCAAGGAGCATGTGAGTAATAAAATGTCCAAAATCTCTCAGTGGGGACCTTCAGTTTCTTTCTTTGGGATCAGAAAATAGTACTTACTCTTGGGCTTTTGCAGCCCTGAGGTTGAACAGGAGTGGAATTGCTAGGCCACTGTTTGTTGTTGTTGTTTTTTCCCTCCTGGTACTGTGGATTAAACCCAGAGGCACTTCCAGTGACTCACATCCCCAGCACCCCCCCTTTTTTTTGAGACAGGATATCACTAAATTGCTGAGGCTAGTCTCAAACTTGAGATCCTCCTGCCTCAGCCTCCCAAGTCACTGGTATGTTATTCACGGTGCATGTGTTATTCATGGTGGCTGCACTATTTTATATTCCTACCAACAATGCACAACTTCATTCCACTACCCATAAGCATCCAGCATCATCTGTGGAAGTTTGAATGAACTGGCACTCTTTTCAAAACAGATTGGTCATCAGTCTATGGGTTTACTTCTGGACATTCAAATCTGTATCGTTAGTCTATATGCTCTCCCTCTGCCAGTACCACACTGTTTTGATTCTTATAGTTGTACATGTTTTTAAATCAAGAAATTATGATCTGGGCAAAGTGGTACATGCCTGTAATCCCAGCAATTCAGGAGGCTGAGGCAGGAGGATCATGAGTTCAAAGTCAGCCTCAGCAATTTAGCTCGTATTTGGTACTGGGGATTGAACCAAGGAGTTTTACCACCAAACTACATCCTCAGCCCTTTTTATTTTTTTATTTTGAGATAGGGTCTCACTAAGATGGTTAGGGTCTTGCTGAGTTGTTGAGGCTGACCTCGAACTTGACATTTTCCTGTCTCAGCCTCCCATGTCGCTGGGATTACAGGTGTGCACTTCCCCGCCCAGCATATTCTTCAATTTTTAACAGGCAGATATTTAGGTTTAGATATCTCTAAGGTCTGATGCTTGCTGTGTTGTGCAGCATTCAATGCTTATTTACAAGAATAAAAATGCATGGAGATTTCTAGAAAACCAAAATGAAGTTCTTAAAAAAAACAGATCAGAACAGTCTGGGGTTTTAATACCAAGATCTTCAATCTTGACACCCCTCTGTACTACTCCTTCTTATCTTTCACTTTCTCCCCTTGAGAGCACTCCCCAAAGTGTATTATTAAAGACAGCTGAATGTACTAAAATGGATACTGCTTCTATATCAAAGAAGCCCAGGAGGTAAGAAAATTGTAGTATGAAGTACGTTCACCTCGGCTTCACTCAGTCGCGGGGGTAACGGTGCAGTGCCAGTGCCAGTGCCAGGCACCGGGAACCGGTGAATAAACAGTCGAGTTGCAAGCTCTGTGTTAATTTGTTTATTTAGGGAATGTTTCATCCTTAAGTAGATAGTTACAGTTTATTACTTGTTTACACTCATGCTAATCAGAGTTTGGAACTGTGCCCAATCAGGTAACATCCAGGTATGCAAAGTAAGGATTGTACAGTGTCCAATCACATTTCCACTAATGTCTAATTGTGTCTTTACTCGAGGTCCAATCTGGACCCCCTAAGGTTACCCTGGCAACAGGTATGCTAATTATGGGGAAATGGTCAGCTCCACTGGCCTGCTGCAGTGGAAAGTTCCTTCCTACAGGTGTTCCTGTCAGGCGTGCATGAATGTAGGTCTCCCTTACACATTCAAGGCATTCACTGCTGCCAGCCAAGTGCCAAGGGCTTCTCCCACAGTAGTACACTTATTCTGAATAAGTTATGGGACTGTTTGCTGGTGACTATTCAATCTGGGTGGTGCCTGACATATATGACCAAAACCTACTGAAGAGAACATGCAGCATAATACACGCAAAATCCTCTTATGGTATCTGCCTTACAAAATAAATTGTATCTTTTAAAAACCATATTCTTGGACCTCTTCCTTTCCATGCCTATGATGCTCCTGCAAACATGGTGAACTTTCCTAAAATCTGCTGGATGTTCTATAAGAAGTATGGGAAACTCAAACCCCATAAAGTGACACAGTCCAAGAAAGGCAAGGATTATCTATATGCACAGAGAAAGCAGCATCATGACAGGAAACAGAGTGGCTATGGCGAGCCAACTAAGCCAATTTTCAGGAAAAAGGCTACAACTACCAAGATCCTGCTGAGGTCTGAGTGTGAGGAGCCTGATGCAGATCTAAGAGAAGGGTGATTATTAAGAAATGCAAGGGCTGGGGTGTGGCTCAGTGGTAGGGCACTTGCCTAACATGAGTGAGTCACTGGGTTTCATTCTCAGCACCACATTAGAAAAATAAAGATATTGTGTCCATCTTCAGCTAAAAATATTTTTTTTAAAAAAAGAAATGCAAATATTTTAAACTGGAAGGAGATGAGAAAAGGAGCAAGTGATCCAATTCTAAGCTTCATTGTTTTATTATGAAGTTAATAAAATGTTAAGGTTATCTTTTAAAAATTCATGGCTGGTTGAATGACTTGGATAAACTGTTTTATCAAAATGGTGATGAGTGTTCTATAATGACCTAACCCAGTTTAATAAAATCCTTTTCTGTTACTGTGCTTAAAATATGAGTAGAGAGAGCAGGGCTGGGCAAGTATCTGATTTTGAACCTTTTTCAGAGTAAATTTCAATTTTGGTAGGGCTATTATCATTTGCTAATTTAATAAGAAATTTACGTTACAGGCAACAAAGAGAAAAAAAGACAATTTTAGCTTTCACAGAGCACTTTCAAATTTGTTTTGTAGCAATTAATTTTCAAAACTCTCCTAACAACTTGGGCAGAAAACCCAGCCAAATTCATGGGTGCCTGGGGCAAGGAGAAGAAATTTGAAGGCAATCTGAGAGTTGGGAGTGGAGTTGTGTCACACTGCTTTTCTTTTGCCTCCTAGCCTTTGTCGCTTTGAACAGATTTGAGTTTCCCTTCTAATTTTCCACCATCTTCATAAAAGGTAGAGAAATATATAGTGTGAGAAATGTAATTCATAATAACATCATTATTCCATAATTGAAAACATTAGGCATTGTTTGGTTGTCTGGTAGAATATGCACATCAGAAATAACTCGTAGTTGTGGAGACCAATAGGTTGCTATAGCAACCAGACAAAACAGTTTAATAATAGCTCTCCCTGAAAGCTAGAAAATTGACGTAGAGATGAGAGCTGGGTATGTAGGTGTTTATCATATAAATGTGAATAAGCACCAAAAAAACACGTATTTCTTCATTGAACAACTATTCATTGAGCACCAATGCAGGACTTGGAACTGTTAGGAACTTTCAAAAAGATGTACAAGGTCCCTGCAATAGTAGAATATATGTTCTAGTAGGGAAGACAAAAAATAAAAGAGTAAACGTATCAACAAACTGGATACTTCCCACCTGCGAGAAGGGCACTCACAGAAAAAAAGAAATGGTACCAAAATACTGAACTAGCGATATGTATAAAATACCAAGAGGAACCTAGTCACAGTATATTTCAAAAAAATTTCTTCTTCTCTGACATAGGTGGAAGCTGACAAGTTGATATCATAGAAAAATAGTAGAATAGTGGAAAGTATATGGGAATGGGGGAATACAGAGAGGATGGTTAATGATTATAGGGGTGCAGTTGGAGAGAAGGAATGTATATGCCAACACAAATAAAAGATCAGTGTTTGTGGTGTCGGATATGCCAAGTACCCTGAACTGATAATTACAAATTGTATACATGTATTGAAATGTCGCACTATACCCCATAAATATGTACAATTACTCTGTCAATTAGAAATCCTTTTAAAATCTTGTCTTTAAGCTTACAGAAGATTTAGTAGAAATGGGCAATGGAGTCTTTTTTAAAAAAGAAATCCATTAATATGTTATCCTCGGATAGAGGGTGTATCAGATATTAAACTGATAAAAACAGGTACCACACTTGATCTTAGCCAAAAGGCCAAGAACTGATGACAATGAAGTCTTAATACAGGAAAACAAACAACTACTAACTCAAGTATTATTTACTCTTTGCTTGTTCCCAGACGTTAGGAATCTATATGAAAATGAGGGTTGTTTGTATTTTAAAATTTATATTGTTATATATAATAAAAATTATAATGGCAAAATGATAGCACATAATTGACAGGAACAATTATGTCCAAATGTTCTTTGGCTGCTATTCTGGAGTTTTCACAACACACAAAATAATGACACTATAGGTATATATTGACTAAACCACAATTAAGTACAAGAATTGGGCAAGGAGCCTGGCACAGAGGTGTAGGCCTGTAATCCCAGCTGCTCAGGAGGCCAAGGCAGGAAGACCAGAAATTCCAGGTCATCTGGGCAACTTATTGAAACCCTAGCTCAAAAACAAACAAATAAACAAAAAAAAAAAAAAGAAAGAAAAAAAAAAAAAATTTTGGGGAAAAAAAAAAGGAAATTTTTTTTTGTTTTTTGCTGTTCTAATTATAAAATTTTATTCAAGGTATGAAATGGGAAAAACCCATAATCATTGGAAAATAGAAACGTGAAAGCCAGGCAAAGAAAAAAAATAACAAAAAATTCTAGTTGAAATTTCTTTACTCAAGGGGAGCTTACATAAATGTTAATTGGTTGACTCCTAAAGTAAACTTATTTAGTTGACACCCATAACTGTTTATTCTCTTTCCCTGAATAATGCATTGTTTTGGGGGTATAGTTCCACTTTTATTTTACTTTTTTTTTATTATGTTTCCTCTCCTTTTTTCTTTCCATGTTTATTTAAACTGGCACATTATAGTTGTGCATAATGATGGGATTTGTTGTTACGTATTCATACATGCATACAATGTCACAATGAATTGGTCAATATCACACCCCAGCACTTTCCCCCTCCCCCCACCTCCTGGTCGCTTTTCTCTACTGATCTTCCTTTGATTTTCATGAGATCCCCACCCCACCACCTTTCTTTTCACTTTTCCTCTCTGATTCCCACATATGAGAAGAAACATATGACCCTTGACCTTCTGAGTTTGGTTTATTTCATTTAACATAATGACCTCAAGTTCTATCCGTTTTCCTGCAAATGTCATAATTTCATTTTTCTTTGTGGCAGAATTAAACTCCATTGTGTATATATACTGCATTTAAAAAAAATTATTCATCCATTGATGGACACCTAGACTGGTTCCATAGTTTGGCTGTTGTGAATTGTGCTACTATAAACGTCCATATGCATGTATCACTATAGTATGATGATTTTAATTCTTTAAGATAAAATACCAAGAAGTAGTATAGCTGGGTCTTATGTTGGTCCATATGTAATCTTTTGAGAAACCTCCATACTGACTTCCATAGTGATTGTATTCATTTAAAATCCTATCAACAGTGTAAAAGTGTTCCTGTTTCTCCACATTCTCTCCAGTATTTATTATCATTTGTATTCTTGTTGACTGCCATTCTGACTGGCTTGAGATGAAATCAGTGTAGTTTCAATTTGCCTTTCCCTAATTGTTGATGATGTTGAATCTTTTTTCCTATATTTGATGGCCATTTGTATTTCTTCTTTTGTGAAGTGTCTGTTTAATTCATTTGCCCATTTGTTAAGATAATATAGCATTGATTATACAGAGCCATTTCTCAGTGCTCTTTTCACTTCGAAAGTTAGAACACTCTCAAGGCAAGACTTTGGCTCATCAGCTATGGTATCAGTACACACTTGAATCAATAGAAGATGAAGTGTCCTTGCCTTTTATGTACAGAAAGCATCATGAGCCCAGGGAGTTCCTCAAGTTTTTCTGGAATGGGAGTAGGACTAGCCAATCTTGTGTTGGTTACAGAAATCACCAGGATGCATGTCTTCAGTTGCCCCAAACTCCGGTCTGGCACAGAGCCTGGATTTCTTCACCCTCCCATGTCCCCATGCCCTCCTGCTCTTCTGGATACTGTGGTGTGGGAGCATTCCAAAACCTCAAACCACATTTCAAACAACTGAAGCTCACACTGGAAGTATTGATCCCCACACCCACCAAAAACAAGATGTTGGGGAAGAAGAGGAAGAGAGTTCAATGAACCCAGAAGGCTGCTCTGCCAACATGGGGACAATGAAAGAATCTGACACACCAGGATGAACAGATGGTAAATCAGCAAATATTTAATCTCCTGCCACAATGCTTGTGGCTATGCTGGCTTTATTAAGCTGTCAGGTAAGCAGTGTTCATGAGGAAACCTACTGGACTTACTTTCCAGATCCACCTTTAGTACACCCAGTTATGTGGACTGGAGAATCTATTCCAAGAGTTACTAATGATCCATAAATGATGGGAGGCTTTTCAGATAAACATATTACACCTGTCCATTCAGTTGGATTTAAGTGGGAGTCTACCTATATGTTGGTCCCATAATAACAATACCGGTTGTTAAAAGTGGCCCCAGAAGATAAGATAACACATGGGGGAGCCAAGAGCAACCAAACTTACTGACCCTTGGGATGTAACTAAATACATTCAGTTATAAAAATGGGACTGCCCAATGACATAACCATGTTTCCCATGGAACACCCACCAATACCTAACTGTCATAATCATAGTTATACAGAATTGTGTGCCTTTCCTAAACGGATAGAGTGTGCCAACAATTGGCCAGCATGTCATATATCTATGGCAGTAATGAATATATTTTGGATTGGTCTCACAAAGTTGATGAGAGGCACATATCAAAAATTTATGGCTCCTGGAAGATTCATAAGTAATGTTCTCACCTTCAGTGGTGGTGGCATACAAAGAGATCTTTGGCATTCGATAGCCACCCTAGATTTTGTTAACTTTTCTGGCATTCCCCTATCTGATTTTTTGAATAAGGATTTTAGGGTGCTCCTTGTTATGATATATGAGCCTGTGTACAATCCCCTTATGTTTGAATTACTGTAAATATAAAAGTAAATAAGAGAAAAGTATCTAATTTGTTATAACTGTAATTTGACTAATTGTATTACTAGGTATAATAGAGGAAAAGGAAAACTTTGTTGAGACAACCTTCTTTTATTATGACTCTACCTAATATTTCAGAGCCCTGGTATTCTGATACTGGAGTTCAATTTCTATAGCAGATTCATGCCCAGTTAGACACTGTCATGCTCTTGGCCTTGTTATAATTGGAATAGTTGCCTTGATATCTGCTTTAGTCTATATCATGACTGCTGCTATAGCCTTATCCAAAGACATACAAAACTAAATCTGTAATCCCTGGAGTATGTTAAAACCTACAGTATCGTACATTTTTGGAATTATATCTTTGCTACTAATTCTCTTATGTGTTGTAACAATAGGATGCTCAGTCTTCTATGGAGAAATCCAGTGATTCCAAGTCTTAACCCATCACTAACATTTAAAAAATAAAGAAGGGAGAGGTGGAGAGAAGTGACAGTGGATGGGAGACTAGTGACTGAGATTGGGGGTCTCTGATGACCTCATGGTTGTGGCATCCCTGGTGCCTGGGAATGTTCCTGTGCAAGCACACAGGATGCTTAGCTGCTCTGGTAATGCCCTGCACGAGGAGGCTGTGCAAGAGTCCTTCAGCTCTGACCTGATCTCAGGAACATAGCTCTTGGGAATAGAGAAATTCTTATGCTAGACAAACACAATTTTTCACCAGCTCTACTATGCTTGAGCCTGCCTACTTCACAGTAACTTTAAACAGTGGACTTTCTTGAGAGCTACATGAAGCTCCTAAGATTGCACTTTGCAACTGTGGATTGCAACTGTGGAAAGCTACATAGATGTTCTAGTTTCTACAACTTTCCTGAATACAAAAAATAATGCTTACATAGTTTTTAACCTGATAATGAGACATATATAAATAAAGATAGCTGGTGTAACTCTTTAGATTTGCTTCTCTATCAGAGAGCAACACTCCACCTGATCCCAGTTGTTTATCTTCAAAATCTATGTTTATGAGTATTTATTTTTCTAATCCCACATTACCCCTCACCAGAACAGCAAAGTTTGGCTGCGTTGGATACAGGAACTGCTCATATCATCTACCCACCTTAATTGTGGTCAAGCATGGAGAACCAACTGTGAGTACTCTGGTTGGGCCAGTCCCAGTCTAGAAAGAAGGGAGTCTTTGAACACCTGGGTTTATGTGCTGCTTCTGGCTCCCCAGCCTCCCAGGACATTCATTTCCCCATTAGTGCTCTCCAATCACACAGCAGCTGATGTCTCAGGTTCGCTGGGCCAGGAACTTCTTGCAAAACAGTGCTTCCTTGGCCTGGTCATCTTCTCCTTGGTCACCTTCTTGGTCAGAACCATTCATTTCCAGCAAATCAGGGAAGACTAGGCCCAGGTAGTCCAGGAATTTGCCTCAGACTCACTATAGTAAAGGCCCATGAATCTAATTTTCTGAGTTGTCCTAAAATATTGCCCATTGGGCTTTCTAAGATGATACCATGTGGATCTTGAAAGTCCTGGCAATCATTCTGGCTGTCATGTGATAAAATCTAGCTTAACAGATAACCTGGTATGAAACTGTTATTTAATGTGATGTTTCTCCCTCATTTAAGAATAAAGAATTACTGAATTCTTATTAGATATTCATTGACTCAGAATAAAGACTGGTGACTCAGAATAAAGTCACCTTGCACCTACATTTGGCTATATGTTTAAGATCTGGCAAATTTCATGTCACCAAAAGTGATATATACCACTTAACCTACTGGGGTGGAATCATGCCCTCCCCTTCCCCTTCCCTTGACTGCAATGTGCACCAACTTGGACCATGTAGACCAGGACAATATCCTAAGGACAATATCCTAAGGTGAACCAACTTGGACCATGTAGACCAGGACAATATCCTAAGGACAGCAGAAAAGGAAGACAGAAAAGCCTGGGTCTCCAGTGACTTTGTAGATCAGAGTCCACATAACATTGAACTTCTATGAGAAACTTATTTGAACAATGGTAGGGTTTGTATTATGTACAACCAACCTCTATCCTAACTAATGCATAAAATAAGAAAAAAAATTGTTTGGTGATATTTTTCTGTACAAAGACAACCTTGAGGACAGTGACACTCTGGATTAGCATGGCACAGTGCTGCATTCCTGTAATCTCAGTGATTTGGGAGGCTGAGACAGGACAACTACAAATTTGAGGCCACTGTGAGCAACTTAGTGAGACCCTATCTCAATATTAAAAATAAAAAGAACTGGGGATGTAGTTCAGTGGTGCCATTGCTGAACTTTTTAGATATAATAGACAAAAACTTCTATCAAGATCTAAATTAAGGTTGTGTTGCATACAACTGAGATTCCTGGAACCTCTCTTTCTTTAAGGTATAAACATATCCACTTTGGAAGAAATATCTTGCATTCCATTTACATAAAGTCCTACTTAGCTAGTTTTCCTAGAAATAAAGATTAGTTTGCTCCAAAAGAATAGCTGTCATTGAGATAACTGATAGTTATAGGCTGGGTATGTAGCTCCCTGGTAGAATGCTTGGCTAGCAAGCAGGAGGCCCTGGGTTTGAACTCCAGCACTGCCAAAATAGGGGTGGGGAAGGAGGAAGGTGCATTGTAATTCCAAGTAACAATTTGGGGTTGAAATTGTATCTCAATGGTAGAGCACTTGCCTAGCACATGTGAGGCACGGGGTTCAATCCTCAGTAAAATGTCTCAGATATGGAGGGAATGATATTCAACAATATCTGTTTTCCTCCCTTCCTGCAAACTGAAACACCTTGAATTCTCAAGTCAATGATGTGAGAAACAGAGGTTAGTGAAATGTATCTGGGTAGCAAATAGCAGAGTCAGGAGAAGGGAGTCCTTTTATCCTGCACATAGTCAGCTGCCTGCATGATGCTTCTGAGGTTTGGCAGGTTCTGTGAATAGGGTCTTTTGTTTTTTATTATGAAAAGTTGATTCTGAAATAACTTATTCTCTTGGTTTTTCTGATAGTCATTTAAAATATAATTTTACCTAATACTTTCCTGCTTTATAATTTTGGGTATAATGAATGTTTCTTTAAAGTTTGTTGTAATGGCTGGACATAGTGCTGCATTCCTGAAATCTCAGTGATTTGGGAGGCTGAGACAGAACAATTGCAAACTTGAGGCCACTGTCAGCAACTTAGTGAGACCCTATCTCACTATAAAAAATAAAAAAAGACTAGGGATGTAGTTCAGTGATAAAGTTCCTCTGGATTCAATTCCCAGGATCTAAATAAATAAGTAAATAAAGTTCATGGTAGTGATGAAAAGGATGTTGAAGTTGGATAAGTATTGGAAGGGGCAAGCCTGTTACAAATGCTTTTTCTTTGGGTCTAAAGAACTTCTGAAGCACTAAACACCTTGCAATTATAAATGATAAATATGTGCTTTTTTCTTGGGAATGGGTTTTTCAGATTCTCAACAAAATGCAGATACAAAAATAAAAATCCCTGCTCAATAAAAAATTATGGAAAAGAGCTATTATAACTTAATTTCAATCTCTAATCCATATTAAGACAAGCAAATAGCTAAATTAGTCTTCCATTTTCTATTCCTGGAATCCCTAATGTCACTTATTCAAATTTAAACAAACTTGCAATAATGAGGATTCTTTGAGCTCTTCAAACTACAGGCACATAGATAATTAGTCATTCTAAATCTTAGGAATAAGAATCCTGCAAATGGCATTACATTGAGCATTTACTGAAAGACGTAATTAATTGGAAAAGGGAGATAAGAGTTTTCTTGTCAAAAAGGGATTTCAACACTGGTATCGCTGCACAAGCAAGGGTCTTATACATTTAGCAGAACCACTGAATTTGAAGTCAGGAAACCTGTTTTTTAGTACCAGTTTTATTTGTAACATACAAATCACTTATCTATGAAATAATGGTCAGCATTTCCTCCCCAATTCACAAACATATCACAAAACTAAAGTTTTCCCCAAGGAAACCTTACTGTAAACCAAAATATTACTAATATTTAGCCTAAGCTTTAATTCAAAAGGTTGAGAATGACAAGTTGGAGAATTTATCTTTTATACAACAGTTGCTAACTTTAATTATACATATGGATAATGTTGAAATAAACATTTTCCTTTTTTAATATCTCAGAACAAAAAGCTGGGCTAGGGGTATAGCTCAGTAGTAGAATGCTTACCTGGCATGCCCAGGGCTTTGGGTTTAATTCCCAATGTCAATAAAACAAACAAACATACAAATAAAACAAAAAACTATCAAGAATTCAATAGTAAGAAAAACTGATCAAAAAATAAAACCTTTGAGGGCTGGAGTTGTGGCTCAGTGGTAGAGCACTTGTTTACCATGTGTGAGGCACTGGGTTCAATTCGCAGCACCACACAAAAATAAATAAAGGTATCCATCTACAACTAAAAACAAGAATTTTTTTTTAATGACACCATTAAGATTGGGCATGGTGGCACATATTTATAATCCCAGTGACCTGGGAGACTGAAGCAGGAGGATTGTGAGTTCAAGGCCAGCCTCAGCAACTTAGTGAAGCCCTAAGCAACTTAGCAAGACCCTGTCTCAAATTAAAAAAGGGTTGGAGATGTGGCTCAGTGGTTAAGCACTCCTAGGATAAATCCCTGGTACAAAATAAAAAGAAAAGAAAAAAATTTTAAAAAGCAGTGCTTATAACATCCCTGCTATCAAATCCAACAAAAATTTTGCCTTATGCCACTGAAGCACTTTGCCCTTTTAAGGAACACTTATCACTAGGGAAAGCATTTTCTCTCACTAAAAATGATATTAAACAAGATTGTCTTAGAGCTGGTGCAGCACACACCTGGAATCCCGGAGGCTGAGGCAGGAGGATTCCAAGATTGAGGCCAGCCTCAGCAATTTGGCAAGACTCTGTCTCAAAATAAAAAATAAAGGACTGGGGATGTGGCTCTGTGGTGCAGAGCCTCTGGGTTCAATTCCCAACACTGGAAAACAAACAAACAGGAACAAAACCCCCCATGACTGTCTTATAGACTTTACAAAGCCTAAGGAAGCACGGTGGTACTTTTTCTCTTTTAAGTCCTTCTGTGTTTCCCTTTTTCCATTTTCATCTTACATTTCATTCAAAAATTTTGTCTTCCTCCTAGAGCACACTCTTCTATTTCTGCCAGGATGTTAAGAAATGTTAGCATTCTGTCATTAGAGAATAATCAATGAAGAGGAATGAAGATTAAAGAAGAGATTTCTAACTGACCGTGTAAGAAAAATGTACAGCCGGGCATGATGGCACACGCCTGTAATCCCAGCACTTGGGAGGCTGAGACAGGAGGATTGTGAGTTCAAAGCCAGCCTCAGCAACTTAGCGAGGCCCTAAGCAACTCAGTGAGACCCTGTCTCTAAATAAAATACAAAATAGGGCTGGGATGTGGCTCAGTGGTGGAGTGCCCTTGAGTTCAATCCCCAGTACCC
>JAJEJO010002870.1:0-20248 GCA_020662805.1 Glaucomys volans
TGACTTCTGAGGCACTTAGGGTTGCAAGCACTCTGTCAGCAGATATGTGATGCAGCCATTACAAACTCAGCCACCGTCCTGGTCAGTGTGGTCCTCTTGCTCCTCCCTCCTCCTTGCATTTCATGGCAGCTGACTAGAGTTGTGGGCTCCTCAGGACCAACCAGGCAGGCATCGGGAGCCTGGGGGTCAATCAATGGGTACAGGCACAAGGCTGGACTTGAAGTGCCTGTCTGGTCTGGTCTATTGCTGCTTTCTGCTGTCTCTCATAAAACTTCTGTGAGAATTCAATAGATAGCTCTGCACTAATCACAGAACCCAGTTCCTGCCATGGTAAATTCCCAGTTAAAAAAATAAAATAAAAATTTCTGTTCTGATTATAATGTGGTTACATCAGGGAAAGACAGTTTTGTTCCCAATAAGCAGATGGGGAAATGAAGGTCTGGAGACGTTCTTTTTCAAGGTTACAAAGATGGCAGGTGGAGGGTGAGACTGAGTCCGGGTTTACCTGACTTTGGACTCTGAGTGACACCACCTGCAGTATCTTGGCACAGAAGCACTGAAATGCCATTGCAGACACACAGGACTGGGATCACACAGGGTCTTGTCTCAGCAGAGTTGTTGAGGCTGAAATTTCTTTCTTCCTGCAGCCACCAGGGTCCTCTGTGGTGGCTCCATGACAGCAAGCGATTCTGGAGTATTTACAGGGAGGGACTGACTCGTCGTTATGTTCTCCAACATCCAGAGAAGACACCTGTTCCAGACTTTGCCACACATCGTTGCACTGAGTATATGCTCATCTGCCTCCTGTCTGCAAAGGCAGAGCTGGTTGGTGCTTCATCTGAGCCTTGCACACTAGCCAGGCAGGTCAGCGCATAAGGAGATAGGGTTGTTCCCAGTGTGGCCGTTAAGTGCCTGGCTCAGTGCAGACATTCAATAAATGTGAATCTCCACGATTGCTGTAAACTAACACTATTATTCATGTTCTTCTTACTATATTCTTTTGTTTGGTTTTCGTGGTGCTGGGGATTGAACCCAGGCCTTGTGCATGCAAGGCAAGCACTCTACCAACTGAGCTATATCCTCAGCCCTACTATATTCTTTATGTTTCGGAAGCTTTGCTGCATACATGACTACTGAATGCTTTTGCACCCAAGTCCCTCAATTCCAGAACCACCGTGCACTAAGCAGATCAAATGACCCCTTGACACCTGCTCTGGCTCTGCTTGACCTAGGTATGATGAGCTGAGCCATGGGAACCTCTCCACATCTCTCAGCATTTATATCAGTTGTTAAATCATTTATTCATTCAACAAATATTGTCAAAGAAGGAAAAATGCCTTGTCTTTTGTTCAGAAACATGTAACTATGCTGGGTTAATCATCCCAAAAGAGGGGGACTTTAATCTCAGCACAGAGCTTTAGGAAAATGACTTTTAAAATAAAACAGTGTTTTATTTGACTAAATTTTCTGTGTAAAAAAGTGATAAATGGTGATCCTCATCCCCACTCCCTTTGACTTCTAATGGGAATGGAGGTAAGGTGACAATAAGCATCTGGCCTTGAGGCCATAAGGCAGCATGTATCATAATTGTAATAATAAAAGGCCCAGAGACCTCTCTACTTCCCAAAGCATTTCTGCACTAAATGGGTCATTGTAGCCTCAGGGCACTTTCGGGATTAAACATGGTCACTGTCGTCCCCAGCTGTAATGGAATGTAACTTGGGAGCATCCAAGGTCATACAGCTGAGAAAAGACGAGATAGGGCTCAATGCCAGACCAGTCCCAGAATCTCCCCAACACCCAGACCTCTGATCGTCACCAAAAGTGGCAATGTAGCAAACCTTTCCTTGAAGTTTTCTGCTTCTGAAGATTTTAAGTTCAATCTGAAGTGGGAGGGCTTAGTCAATTTTTTTAAGTGTAGATTTATTTCTCAGGTCAACCCTCATTGGATATTCTGAGCATGATTACCTTTGGATGTGATCAGCATTTGTCCTTTCCCATTTGGGGTACTTAAAGTGATGAGATGATTCTAATGTAGAGCAGTGCAGCTTGCCTGCAACCCTCACTCTGCCCAGCCCTGCAGGTGCCGTCAGTGTTGACTGCCAAGTGTGCACTAGGGAGGGCAGGATGTGCAGCCCAGAGCAGATGCTGTCCATCTCTGATCTGGAGGGACCTCCCAACCTGGAGGAGAAGGCTTCCTGAGACCCACATCTTTCCTCAAACCTGAGAGTGTGGCCCAAGCCAGGTGTTAAAGAAGAACTTCATGCTTTTGATGCAGAGTGAACAAGTCAAATAACATCTTAGTATTAATCTCATGGTCATTTTGACTTTGTGGACACCCTCCCTCCCACCAAAAAGGGTCTTGGGGATGCCAGGTGTCCACAAATTGCACTTTGAGAACTACTGTCCAGCAACCTCATAGTGACCCAGTGCTAAGTGACATTAAAGAACAAAGATTTAAATGCAAAGGCTTCAGCCTTTGAAGATAGTTCCTTACTATCCAAGTCACCTTCAATGACCTACTCCATCTTCCTGAGACTCACTTTCCTCATTTAGAAAATGAGGAACACAATCTG
Organism: Glaucomys volans; assembly: GCA_020662805.1. NCBI lineage: Eukaryota > Metazoa > Chordata > Mammalia > Rodentia > Sciuridae > Glaucomys > Glaucomys volans. The sequence goes on from JAJEJO010002870.1 coordinate 2,577, forward strand.
TTCTTGAAGAGTATTCAAGGATAGAAACATAAAACACTGAAATGAATTCAGACGTTTCCCCCAGAATCTTGGTGAAGCCAGTTCAGCCTCTGCAGGCCACACCAGGTACAAGGTGGCACCCAGAGGCCCAGCAGCCTTCCCCCTGAGCCCCTTGCCAGCCCAAGGCACGGCTCATGTGTGTGTGTTCCTCCAGCACACACCCCACCCAGTAGAGCTTGCTGGAGAGCAAGATTCTGATAGTGATATTTTATCTGCAAACAGTTTGGTCTGCTTTTTCTGGCTATAAGTACATCCTCTTCCCACTGAAGTTCTTCATCACTGATAACCAATTCCAGTGGTGGCTGACAAAAGATCAGAGCAGCCAGGTGGGACACAGGGATGCAGGGAACTGCTGTTTTAAGTATCCCTCTTCCTAGGACTCCATCCCAGGAAAGAACTTCCACCTTTTTCTCTCTCTCAACTTGCTGTGATATTTTATATTTTATATTAGGTATAGTTCTAAGTAAAGAAAAATTAAAAGCTTAAAGTATTTGTCTGCATTTCACTATTTACCTTGATATTTTGCAATTCCAGTTTTAAATACAAATGTAAGCATTTAACTGGTGTGCAGAATCACGAGAACTGTAGAATTTGCATTTCATAGTTCACGTATGCATATATATTTAATTCATATCCACATAAAGGCTACACAAATCAGACTTAGCAGTCTTTATTTCACTTCTTGGAACGGGCACCTTCCACCAGCACTTTCTGCCTCTGGCTCATTGGTGAGGGTTGTGGGAAAGAAAAGCAGCTCCCAACTGATTTTTCTGCAAGGATACCACAGGGTTCCCTGACGATCATGCTCTCTTAACACCACCGCCATCTTCTCACCCACCAAACAACTCTGGTTTAAGTAAGAGCACAGCCCTGGGGGGCTCAGGCGAAGTTAGAACATGCTCACCTGCTCTTGCTCTGAGTCCTTAGTGTCATGGTCCATTCTGTGCTCCTGGGGCATCCTGAGTGCTGTGTCAGAGTGGGGCAGCAGGACACAGTGGGCGTTCACACTGCCCATCTCTTCTCTCAGCATGCTCCATTGTCCCCAAAAGACTTCATTCACAAACACAAGGTCAAAGATAAAATTATGGTCAGATGTGGTGGTGCAGCAGCTGGGGAGGCTGAGGCAGGAGGATCGAAAGTTCAAAGCCAGCTTCAGCAACTTAGTGAGGCCCCAAGCAATTCAGAGAGACCTTGTCTCTAAATAAAATTGTTTTTGAAAAAAGGGCTGGGGATGTGGCTCAGTGGTTAAGCACCTCTGGGTTCAATCCCTGGTACAATATATATATATATATATGTAATATATATATATATTTATAAAATTATGGAGAATTTCAAGACAGGCATCAAAGATCGAAAGATAGCTCAGGGTCCTTTTGAGTTCATGGCCTTTGTGTGGCTCTCAGGTCACATACCCATGAACTGGCTCTGCCCCGGGGGCTTGCACTCCTGCTACCCTGGACCCTGCAGTCTCCTGGACTCCAGCAGAATTCCTTGCTACAGGAAGTTCCTAAGCCCCTCCCACTTCCTCTTCTGGTGGTCTCAGTTGGACCCCCATATCCTTCAGCAAGCTCACCCTGCCCCACCTGACCAGGCCAGAGCTCCTAACAGTGTTCCCCTTCAATGCACGGGTCACAGTCATTGCTTTCCCTGTACGTAGGTGGCTATTGCTCGCCCCCTAACCCCCGGGGCTGCTGGCAGAGCTCCTCGCCCAGGGCTGGCTCTGGGTGTATTCATCATTGCTTCACAGGTGCCTGGCACATGGCTCCTAATAAATATTTATTAGGTGTGGAGTAGTTTTTTGTCACTGTGACAAATGCCTGAGGAAAACAACTTAAGAGGAGGAACGATTTATTTTGGCTCAGGACTTCAGAGGTTTGAGTCCATGGTCGGCAGGCTCCATTGCTTTGGGCTTTGGAGGCAAAACATCATGGCAGAAGGGTGTGGAGGGAAAGAGCTGTCAGCTCATGGCAGCCAGGACCCAGAGAGAGAGAGAGAGGGAAAGCGGGGAGGGAAGGGACCAGAGATAGTCCCCTTTCAGGGCACACCCACAGTGACTTTCTGCCTCCCACCACGCTCCCACCTACTGCCTTTCTGCCTCCTCCCAGGAGTCCACTCAGGTCTCAATGGCTTCATCCACTGATGAAGTCAGAGCCCTTGAGGTCCAAGTACTTCCCCAAAGTCCACCTCTGGATGTTGCTGCGTTGGGCGCCAAGGCTTCAGCACATGAACTTTGGGGACAATCCAGATCCAAACCATAACATTAAGGGAATGAACGAATGATTTAGCAGGTGAAAGCTTTTGCAAAAGGGGCATAAGTGTCAGATGAGAGGCAAAATAAATGAGGGTGACTTGAATTCTAGGTTTTGTTCTAAAGGGATGAACTCTTTCTTACCTGAGTCTGAGCTGGTGACAGCTAGGTGACTACTACCTTGCCTTGTCTGCCTGTCTGTGGGGAGGGAGTGCTTGAGAATATTTTAAGGTACTCATGTCATTTGTCTTTGTGTGTCTTGGCCAAGTCAGGTGCTGGGACTTAGTTACCACGAGCGGATGGGGAGTTAGCTCTATTGGATTCAATGAGCTAAGCTAAATGGAATTATGTGACCGTGAAGTTTATTTCGTCCTTCAATGGATCTCCTTTTCCATCTCTCCTCTTTCTCCCTTCCCTCCCTCTTCTCCTTTCTCTTGTTAAGGATTGCTGAGTCTTGAGAACTACTTTGGTTGTGATCAGATGTTTTCAACAGAAAATTACTCTCATCTATTTTGGGTTTAACTTGGCTCTTCAAAGAGAAATGGTCTGATTAGCCTTTTAATCATGGTGCTGGTTGGGCACTCCAGAGAATACCCTAGAACAAGTCTGGGTACATTGGTAACATTCTCACATTGGCATTGATCTTGGGATAGATGAACTTTAGAGGTTCATCCATTCAACTCCAGCAAACTCAGAGCAGAAATTAAACTTGAGATCAGATGAAACCTATTCTCCTGCCCTGAAGACTGCAGAACTGGCCTCGTCCAAACCAGCAGCACTGAAATACCCAGTGCTCCTGAGCAATGGTAGCTAATGGAACCAGTGCTCTTGCAAGAACCTGGTCCACAATCTGTCCATCTTGTCCAATATTCTACAACTCTATTTGAGAAATGGCCAGGAGGGAAGGTAGTAAAAGTAGGTATTCGTAATGAAATTGAGGTTGAAGAAATAATAATAATAATAAAAAAGCCTAAAGGTAAGATTGGTATTGATTGAACATTTTAGAAAACGTTGTTAGTAAGAGATCAGGGCATGCTTCCTGTATGTAAAACAGGGGATTTCTTTCCTGAGCAAGGCTTAAAGTGGAATGCAGAATGTTCCTAGAAAGGTCCCCCAGGGGTTTCCTTAGAAGTTATGGGGCTGTTTGGATATGTGTGGTGGAATAGGAAGCACAGAGACTTAGGAGTCAGCCACACCTTAGCTCTATGACCTTGAGCAAGTAATTAACCTCCTGGAGTCTCTTCTTCCTCCTAATCTGTATAAGTTTGTGTAAAACCCCTGCCTGGCAGGTTTGTTATGGAAGTCAAAGGAGATTACCTAGATGGAAGTACAAAGCTCAGTGGCTAAAGCAGGCAAGCGACTGGCCTACTCTCGCCTCAGTGCCAGCCTTTATGAACAACTGGGCAGGACTGGGAGGCCTCCTAGGTGCATCCTGGGCATCTCCTTTCCTCCCTTTGATCCAGGAAGTGTCACTGGGGCAATGTCAGACCAAGGTCATAGCATCTCAAGAGCAGATCCCTTATCCCAACACCATCTCCTGGACCATCTTACAGATGAGCCAGATGAGACCCAGAGAAGCAATATAATCTGATTTAGGGCTATCAGTTGGTAAGTGGTGAACCTGGAATATGAATCCAGATCCTCAGCTCTGGGCCTGTTTTACTCCCCAGGAGGCTCTTTCCTGCTCATATAACCATATAATGCTCACTAGAGCCTTTGCTCTAGGAATGGTCTCTCTCTCTCCCTCTCTCTCTCTCTCTCTCTAATACACACACACACACACACACACACACACATCTGCATATCATTTCTCTAAAAAGTCCATCAGCACTCTCGGCACTAGAGAAGGATGTGTCTGGAATATTCAGCATATTGCCAGCCATTAATTATAGGGCTTGCTTGTTCATTGGGGTTCAAGGAATAAATAACCACCAATGGAGAAAACAGAGATATCCTCGTGGCCTTAGAGTTTTAATGTAGGGAAACAGTTATGGTAAACATTACCACAGCTGAAGGGGCAAAATGCATTAATTTCACAACATGTTTAGCTCTTTAAGAAGTTAGCTCTTCAGGCTCCACAGGGAATCTTGAACTCACATAGACGCACCCCCACTGTTTCAAGAGAGAAAATAGCCATTCCAAGTGGCTCCTCCCCCCCTCCACCGGGAAGGGGTGGGTAGAGACACATAATGGAGGGTGGGGAAGGGAGAATTTGACTGCAGCAATGTGGGGGTTAAACCAGGAGTGAAAGGAACAGAGCATGCTGCTCAGAGTTCAGCAAGCGAATGGATCTGGGGATCCAGTTAAAACACAGATTCTGGTTGAGGTCTGGGTGGGACTCAGGATTCTGTAATTTTTTTTTTTTTTTTTGGATTGAACCCAGGATGCTCAACCACTGAGCCACATCCCCAGCCCTTATTATTTTTTATTTTGAGACAGGATCTCATTAAGTTGCTTAGAACCTTGCTAAGTTGCTGAGACTGGCCTCAAACTTGCAATCCTCCTGCCTCAGCCTCCCAAGTCACAGGGATCACAGGCATGTCTGAATTCTGTATTTCTAATAAGCTTCACACCCTGCTGCTGCTTCTGGTTCATACACCACACTTTCAAGTATGGAGGGTGTTGTCGTGGCCCAAAAGATTGAGAAAAGCTGCGGAGTTTTATTCCTTTCCTCTGCACCAGTTTGTCTTTTGACTGTAGGCAAGTGCCTTAATCCCAGACAGGACTAAGGGCGGGTGGGAAACCTGCTGGGAAAACTGGGGAAATCAGCAGCTCCCCAGCACAATGACCCACTTTTTAAAAATTCTTATTGTTTTTATCAGGATATACCTGATGGACGATATTTCTTTGCATGAAATATTTTCATTTTACTCTCCCTGAAATGAACATGTGGGTCTGGATCTCTGGAGACCAATAATTCTGGTTTGAGAATCTCGTGTGGGGAGTAAATGGCATGGATATTTTGGGTTTGTGAATCAGGCCCCATAGAGGCCCTGTCTGCAGCCTGGCAGTTCCCAGGATGCCCACTCTCTGCCTTGCCTCCCCTGCAGGGGAAATCTGTGCATTCAAGATCCACGGCCAGGAGCTGCCCTTTGAGGCTGTGGTGCTCAACAAGACATCTGGGGAGGGCCGGCTCCGTGCCAAGAGTCCCATCGACTGCGAGCTGCAGAAGGAGTACACGTTCATCATCCAGGCCTACGACTGTGGTGCCGGGCCCCGGGAGACGGCCTGGAAGAAGTCACACAAGTGAGTGGTCCCACGTCCTGCCCTCTCTCTCTGGCCTCCATTCACTCCATTCAGGGTCTGCTCTTTAGATACGTGTGCACCCTGCTAACACCACAGGCCCCAGCCCTGCTCATCTGCTCTGCAGTGCCCCAGCCCCTGCAGGAGTTTGCACGGGCTGCTTCGTGGTAGGGATACTCTACCTGCTCTCCTCCACTGGAGGTACACCTAGGCCACCTTCAGAATGGAGATCAGAGTCACTTCTTCCCGAAAGTCTTCCCCAAGGCGGCCCCTCCCTGCAGACCCAGACAGGGCTTTCCTCTGGGTTTCTGCAGTGCAGGGTCCTCTCTGCCAAGATAACCCCCATTATGGGCTGCCTCTCTTCTCTCCCTTACGGAATCTGGCTCAGAGTAAGAGAGGCCCAGTTGGTACTGCCTGGGGGAGTGAGTGAATAGATGATGGGGAGTGAGGAATAGGGAAAGGGGACAAGATGAAGAGGAAGGCCATCTGCTGCCATTGGTGACAGGGAAGGACAAAGAACAGGGAGGAGTGTCTGGGGTGGATTCATACAGAGCAGCAAGCTGATCAGAGATAGAGGGTCCCCTGCGGGAAGGAGGACAGAGGACTAGGCCACAAGTGGCCTGCCTGTCTTGCTGATTCTCTATTCACTTGGTCTTCAGCTGAGTGGGTGCCCCAGGGAGGGATGGAAGGACGGTGTGATTCTTTTTGACCACCAGCTCTTTTTTCCAATGTGTGGTCCAGGGCCGTGGTTCATATCCAGGTGAAGGATGTCAACGAGTTTGCTCCCACCTTCAAAGAGCCAGCCTACAAGGCCATCGTGACAGAGGGCAAGATCTATGACAGCATCCTACAAGTGGAGGCCATCGATGAGGACTGCTCCCCCCAGTACAGCCAGATCTGCAACTATGAAATTGTCACGACAGATGTGCCTTTTGCCATTGACAGAAATGGTAAGTGTCCTGGGAGGACCCCAACAGGTCAGGAAAAAGAATCCACCACCCCCACTCTGAAGGCCAGTGGGACCCTGAATATACCTGGCAGTGATGCCTCGCTTGAGATCCTCGATGTTGGTTCTGTGACCCAGAATTCAGTCCTGCATTCCAAGAAATGAGACTTATCCAATCAGCAGCCCTTCCAGGTCTAGAATGAACCCTTGGAAACCTCAGAAACTTGCTCACTGAATAGTCTGTAGAACTCAGTGTCACACCTGGACGCTGAAGAAGATCGGTTTCCTGGGAGAATTTTCCAGTTATCACCTAGATGTGAGACAGGTCCTCGCTTAGCTATGACTTTCCTGTTTGACAAGTTGTAACATGACTCCCCCACCATGCAACCTGCTCCTTGCTCACACACAAAAGATGCTGAAAGAGAAGGTGGGGATGTGAACCACCTCCCAAGCCACAGATCCATTCCAGGATCCTTAAAGCTCTTGCCAGTGTCTGTTTTGAGAATTTCAACCCCAGTGAGAACTTCAATCCCAGACTGAACTGAAACATTCCCATAAAACCATTTGGATATTTCTCCATGATCATTAATACGAAACTCATGGTAATGGAAACAACACAGCCAGATGCCCAATCAACTCAGCCTACTTTGGCTATGATTTTCAAAAACTTTGATTATAATCAAATGGGAATATTTACCAAGTGTATTATTTAGTTATTGGTGTGAATATGTGGGCGTCTGCATATTATTCCTGTTTCAAATAACACTTAAATACCACACGAAGATGCAGAAGCTGCAAGATCTGACATCTGCGCACTCTACTTACTTACTGAGTGCTAGGAATGGTGCTGGACACTTGGAATGCAGAGAGAGTGGAACTCGAAACAGACATAGGCCTGCCCACAGGGAGTCTACCCTCTAGTGAAAACAATAGAAAATTGACAGCATCAAGCTGAAATTCATGCACAAACCAGGCCATGAATGAGAGTAAGGCAAAAAGTTGGCCATGAGCCTCTTAGTGACTAGAGCCAGTGACTAGAGAGGAATGCCATCAGTCACCTGCTTGCAAGTCTTGACATCAAGTACTGAGAGAAACTCACTCTAAGACACAGCCTGCAACCTCAGACCCAAAGCAGATTCCACGGGAGATGAGAGTTGGGTTACGTTTTCTGTTGCTGTGACCAAAGACCTGGCAAGAATCATTTTAGAGGAGGAAAAGTTTATTTGGCACTCATAGTTTCAGAGGTCTCAGTCCATATTCGGCTGACTCCGACTTTGGTCTTGGCCAAAGGTAAGGCAGAACACTGTGATGGAAGGGTATGAAGAAGGAAGGCAGCTCAGGACATGGCAGTCAGGGAGCAGAGAGAGAGAGAGAGCTCTGCCCATCAGGGACAAAATATATATCCCAAATGCACACCCCCCAGAGACCCACCTCTTCCAGCCACACTCTACCTACCTACGGTTATACCCAGTTAATCCACTCAAGGGGATTATTGCACTGATTAGGTTAATACTCCCATAACCCAACCATTTTACCTCTAAACCTTCTTGCATTGTCTTACTCATGAACTTTTGGGGGACATCCCTATTGAAACCAAAACAGAAGCCAAGAACATGCCCTCATTCTTAACCTTGAGTAACTTATGGTTTGTCTCAGAAGACAAAATAATATTCATAAGACAGAAAAAATCATATTGAGGTAGCTTCCCTACAAAAGGCTAAATGACAAGGGAATGACAACTGCGCACCTGGACGTCACCAGCTGCTAATAGTACAGGGCACCAGGTCAGTGCGTGAGAAGTAAAGGAGGAAATGCTGGGTTTTAAATAGAGTCCAGTGCAGGACTAAGAAGAAAAGTTTAATTAGTAGAGCTTCTTAGAACTTTTCCCTGTGGCCTGTCCCCACCACACACACACACACACACACACACACACACACACACACTATGAAGCAACTACTTTGTGTTGTTCTCCTCTGGGCTTCTATGATCAGTCATTCAGTCTCTCCCTATGAAAGCTTTGGAATCAGGGGAGTGACAGATCCATGGCAAACAGCAAGTGCAGGTATCTCTGATCAGTGGTCAAGTGCCACTTGGCCTCCTGCCCTCTTTCTGGAGAGCCAGAGCCCAAGGAGAGATGAGATGCAAATTCTTTCATCTGAGGGTAAACTGCCCCAGTCATGAAGATAATTACTCACCTTGATGAGCCATTTCACTAACATATGCCAATTTATTTCCCTGGCTGTCTCATTAAAAGTGAGTAATGGGCCTTTGCCAGGCCTCTGCCTCCAACTTTGGTTTACAACATAAGATGAAGAGGAGAGTGGGCGCTCCCAGGGAGCGTGGGCTCCGACAGTGGGGTTTACAAAAGCAGTTCTCCAAGTAATGAAGGCAGGACCTCGGGGCAGACACAGAAGCAGCGTGCCTTCTAATGAGCTTCCCAGTTGGCCCTTATCCATTTCTTCCTTGGATGACCTTTCTCAGCTCCTTGAAGAAGTTCTCTGCTTCCGCGCGGATCAGGGAAAGTGCTGCTGGATTTCGGGTCCTCTCATTGAGGCCTAGATTTTCCACACCCTTTACCCCATGGCTTCCAGTAGATGAATCCTGATTCCTTCAACCCATCAGGCTCTTTGATTTAGGGGAAAGGAAGGGAGGCAGGGCAGCAGGGAAGACAGAATATCCTGTGTGGAGTCAGCCTGACTGGAGACCCAGCCCCTTCTGTCTAGAGGTCCTCCACCTCCCTCCCTTTGAATTCCTCCCCTAAGAAATCTCAGCAGTAGGAATCCCTGCCTCTTCATAGGGTTGTGAGGCTTCAAATAGAGGCAGCAGATAGGGATAATGTGTACAGGGTACTTGCTATAAATTGAGTGCTCAATAAGGTGTCATAATTATTAGATATTCTCCTACATGACTGGGACATGAGATTTATTCCCTCCCCATGGATTTCTGGACTGAGATTACAAATATGTAACTGAGTTGAGATATTGTCACACTCTTGTAAAATGATGGATCCATTTCAGATGGCATACAGGCCCCTATGGGTTGGCACTTGGCCAGTCTCTCTGAGGTAGGCAGAGCCCGGATCCCTATTTCTTATTGGATAAATGGAAAAACTGAGTCCTAAAGAGCAAAGAACTTAGCTAATTCATTTTCACCCTGGTAGTAGAGTTGGGACTGGAACCCAAGTCCCCTGATTATTTGTCCCCAGGACTTCTCACAAAATTACTGATCCTCAGTGATAATTGACAGAGATGTCGTGATAGAGGTGTTTAAGTTTATAAACATGAAGTACAGAAAGACGGCAGCAAGATGGCAGAATAGGATACCCCAGCTTCTATTCCCTCCACAAAGAATGAGTGGGACAGCTACCCATGAATGAAGATAGCTCTAGGAGAACTCAGGAGTCCAGTGAAGAAGCCACAGCAACACAGTAGGAAAAATTGAGAATAACTTGAGAATAACTACCCCCCCCACACGCCCAAAATGGATAGGAACACCAGTTTCATGTTACGTCCCCAGGCCAGCAATGCTTGAGCATGGAAAGGACACGCCTCAGCTAGTGAGTTCCTCTCACGGAGCAAAGGGGAGTGGGTGAACAACCAGCTTCCCCAATTTCTCAGGACCCTCCCCAAATGACCCACTTTAGTCTTACAATGATCACTGGGGAGTCCAGCATGACTTCAGTGCCTGAAGACACGTAGAAACCAATTATCTAGGCAAGAGCTGCCACAATCAGCAAGGTGGCAGGAGCCATCATGGCCTTGATGGCCTGCTCTGCACAGGAGTCCAGCAGCCTTCTCCATTGATCACCTCAACAGCTCTGGGGGTCACTTCACAACACCTATAGTTTCATTGCCAAGGATCCCCCAGGGTTTGCCATTGTGGACCTCAGCAGTCTGCTCCGCGGAGGTGGCTTTTGCCACTGAGGCAAACAACAGTCAGCAGAGCTGCAGCAGACCCTCTTCACTTCTGCCACCGAGGACCCAGAGTTTTCCACTTTTGGAGTTTTCATGTGCTAAGCCACCACCTTTCTTCTTCCTCTCTCAGCGTTATCTCAGGTGCTGTTACCATGAGAACCCAACCCAGACACCAGCATAGCTACTCGGTATGTGTCCAAAAATGGCCTGTGTGTTTGCTGCAGACAAAGCCCTCACCACCATACGTGCTACACCCATGTCTGATCCCTTAGCCATGTGCCTGCAAGCAGCTAGCCTCAACTCTTATTGCTAGGTCTCACAGCTAAGCATGAGCCTGCAGCTGGCCTATGCAGCCATGTGCTCACTTGCCACTAGTCATGGTCCCTCCAGCTCTGTACATGTAAGCAACCTGCCCTCTCATACCAACAGTGATTGCCTGAAACTAACCCCCCACCACCATGTTTACATACAGAGCTGGCCCCTGCAGTCATGCATATGTACAGTTAGCTCTGCTTCCTGCAGATGTACATTTGCATAGAGCCACCATCTCCTATCATGGACACCCGTTGGCTATTGTGCCCATGGCTGGCCCTAACTGCTGAAGACATGCACAGAAGATTCTGGCCTAATCTCTGTTGCTGGTTCCCACCACCAAGTGGGAAACTGGCCCCTACAATTGCACATGTGCACACTTCCAGCCTTAACCCCTATACCTCTGCACATGCACACTACCAGCACTCATATGCCCACAATTAGCCCTGCTCAAGCCTTGCCAACATGAATATGCCTGCAACCAGATGCATACTCACCACTGACCTTGGAGTCGCCCCCCCACACACACACATGCACACACACACACACTACACTAATCCCTTGTCACTCTAGCCAGGCAGACTATTGAGAATATCAACAGCCCTATAGCCATCATAGACCTTCCACAGCCCTTGACACATGAAATACCTTATTGTTGCTGATGTTGCAGATTGCAGCTTCCTGAACCAATAAGACACCACGGCTCTCCTTTCAAACCAGGAACCACCACACACTAGGCATCAGGCATGGTGTCACAGTGATCTCTAGTCTCAACCCACTCAAGCAAAGGTCTTTCCTTACTGCAGCCAGTTCATAAAGTCTAAAAGAGGTGACTCCATCTTTAAATATTCAAACACCTACACAAGACTATAGGAGTCATGAAGAATCAGGGAAACATGGTAGCATCAAGAGAACACAATAAACTGCCCACCCATAACCAACCCCAAAAACCTGAAGAGCTACCAATTGCCTAAAGTTATTCAAACTGATTGTATTAAAGAAGCTCAGCAAGTTACAAGAGAACATAGATAAGCAATGTCACTAAATCAGGAAAATGATACAAAAACTAAGCAATAATTTCAACAGAAACAGAAAACTAAAAATAATCAAATTTGGAGCTGAAGAATACAATGACTGAGTTAAAAATTTAATGGAGGGCATCAACAACAGACTCAATCAAACCGAAGAAAAAATAAGCAAACAGAAAAATAGATCATTTGAAAAGGTCAAGTCAGAATAGAAAAAAAGAAAAGAAGAAAGGAATGGAAAAAAGCTTATAGGATTTACGAAACAGCAACAAGAGAGTTAGCATTTACATTATGAAGATTTAGCTGGAGAAGGGAAAAAGGGGCAGAATGCTTTCTTACAGAAATAATGGATGAAAAATGCCCACATCTTTGGATAGATATGGATATTCAGGTACATGAATCTTACAAGTCTCTAATCATTGTCAACTCAAAGAAGATTCCACCAAGACACATTACCAAAGGGTCAGAAGCTGGGAGTATAGATCAGTGGTAGAGTGCATGTTTAGCAGGCATGAAACTCTGGGTTCAGTCCCCAGATACCATAAGTAAATAAGTAGTAAATAAATAAAACAATAAATAAAGAGAAGTTTGAAAGTATCAAGAAAAAAGCACATCATATACATGGGATCCTCAGTAAGGTTATCAGTGGATTCCTCAGCAGAGACCTTACAAATCAGGGCAGAATGGTATGATACACTCAGAGTGACAAAACAAAAAACTATCAAGCAAGAATACATTACCTGGAAAAAAAAAACTGTCTTCAAAAAAGACAGAGAAATAAAGGCTTTCTCAGACAAAAACTGAGGGAGGTCATCACTACTAGATCACTACAATGTACCATTGTCATACAAAAAATGGTAATGTGAATTCTTCAGACTGAAACAAAAGGAGGCTGATTAATATGGAAACATGAAAATATGAAAACATATTAAAGTGCAAAGCTCACTGGTAAAGAGAAGCAGGCATCAAATTTAGAATATACTAATTCTGCAATGGTGGTATGTAAATCACTTGCAAATCTGTGTTAAATGTTGAAACACAAAAGTATTAAGAATGATTATAAATAGAGTTACTTTATATTAGGTAGAGGGAGCGAAGGAAGGAGACGGAGTATGGGGGAAGGAATGATAATAGAGTGAACAGACATTATCACCTCATGTACATGTATGACTGCATGACCGATGTGATCCTGCAATATGTATACTCAGAAAAATGAAAGATCACACTCTACTTATGTATGATCTATCAAAATGTATGAATTCATTCTACTGTCATGTACAACTAATAGAACAAAAAGATATAATAGAAAAACAGATAAGAGAATGTAATAAATTCAGTACATGTTTAAAAAAAAGACCAATTATATCCAAAATAACTTTTTAATGGATGCACAAGATAGAAGTGTATAAACCATGACACCCCAAACATAAAATGTATGGGAGGAAAATTGTAGAGTTTTAAAATGTATATTAAGTTATCTGCCTAAAATGGACTGATTCAAATAACACTATTTCATGCAAGCCTCATGTCAACCCCTAAGCAAACACCAGCCATAGGGACATCAAAGAGAATGAGAAAAGGACCAATGCATACCACCAGCTAGAAACATCATATCTCAAAGGAATAAAATAATAGGGAAAGAAGGAATCAAGGACTGGAACAATTAACATTACCAAAATGGCCAAACTGTTCAAAGCAATATACAGATTCAAGGCTATCCCTATCAAAATTGCAATGAACATCTTCACAATTGTTAGAAAAAGCAGTTCTAAAATTTCTATACAACCACAAAAGACCCTGGATAGTGAAAGCAATCTTAAGGAAGAAGAACAAAGTCAGAGACATCACACTTCCTGATTTTGAACTATATTATAAAGCCATCTCCATCAAAACACCATGATACTGTCATAGAAGACAGAACAGAGAACCCAGAAGTAAATTCACACATATACAGTAGCTAATATTTGACAAAGGCACCAAGTATATACAACAGTCAAAGAATCAACTTGTTAATAAATGGTGCTCAGAAAACCTGGATGAACATAACAAAACAAAATTAAGAAACTGTACTCTTACTCCACATGAACTCAATTCAAATGAATTAGTTATTTAAACATAAGCCCTACAATCATAAAATTCCTAGGGTAAAACCTAGGAAAATTCCATAACATTGGTCTTGGCAATCGTTTTTACCAATTATTTTGACCTGAATAGGACAGGCAACAGAAGCAAAAATTCAAAGTGGAACTCTATCAAACTAAAAAGTTTTTCACAGCAAAAGAAAAAATTCCAACAAAATACAAGGCAACCTACAGAATGGAGTGAATATTTGTAAGTCATATATGCAATGAGTTATCCAAAATATGCAAGAGACACATACAACTCAATAGCCAAATAGCAAGCTAATTAAAAAAGAGCAACAAACCTGAACAGATGCTTTCCCAAAGAAGACATAAATGGTTAATGGGTACAAGAAAAGATGCTCAATATCATTAATCATCAGTGAATCATAGAGCAAAGCTTCAGGGAGTTTTCCCCTCAGCACTATTAGGATGGTTCTTATCAAACATTAATGGAGCAAGTGCTGAGAATGTGTGCAGCTGGTGGGAATGGACACTGGTCCAGCCAGAATGGAAACAGGACTACCGTATGATCCAGCAATCACACTCCTGGGTGTACATCCACAGGAAACAAAAATACTGTCCTGACCACACTCCCATAATGTTATAGCTTAGTTCACAACAGCCCAGATGTGGAAACAGCCAAAGCATCCATTGACAGATACATGGATACAGAAAATGTGGGACACGCGCACACACACACACACACACACAATATTATTCAACCCTAAAAAAGAAGGAAATCTTGTCATTTGCAACAGCCTGAATGAATAGACAGCAGGATGGTGGTTACCAGGGACTCGGGGGTGGGAGGAAAGGGGAGACATTGGTTCAAGGCTGCAAACATGCCCTTAGAAGATGATGAAGTGCTTGGGACCTAACAGCATGGTGGCAGGTCCTCATCCACAACATGGAACTAAGTGCTGCCCCTGCATAATGCCACTGCTACCTGAATAATGCACACGGGTGCTCGCTGGGATGTCTGGGTAAGCCACCAGCTGGGGCAGGTTAGGGGATGACAGGAGAGGCAGTGCAGGGGTCTCAACCACTCAAGGATGCCCAGTGACCACGTGGCAGGTAGTCTACATTTCAAGCAGCTGTTTGGTGCCACCTGTGCTCTTTGTCTGAGGACGGTCCCAAAGAGTCCTAGGACTCTAGTGTCCTTGGTGCTCGTGATCAGAGCGTGTCCTCAAGTCTGTTTATTCTTTAAGTCAGTGAAAATGCTTCCTTGCCAACCGACTAGGATAGCAATGCAGGCCCCGTTTAGGGGACCAGGAAGGCACAGAGGAGGGTGGAGGAGGAGGTGAGTCACCATCCTCCTGCCTAAGAGAGACACTGTCCACTCTTTACCAGGTTTCCAATCGTTTTCTATGACATTTAAATGAAATCAAGACCCCACTCCCCTGACTGATTTTTGTCTTCTGTTTTTCATTTAAACTTTGATGGCCTATACTTTCCCATCCTTACAGATATTTAATAATCATATCTCAGTGCTAAGCAAAGCTCCATCTTGTGCATGGAAGACTCTAACACTTCCTATCAGATTATTTTTTAATATATAAGTAACACTTAGATGAAAATATTTGCACATATATCTGCAGTTTTATTATTTTCCCAGGATCCTTTTTTAGATGAGGGGGTCCATGTAGAAAGGTAAGGGCGATTTCAAAGTGACTGGCTTGGGTTGCCAAGGAGCTTTGCAGAAGGGTCATTCCCATTTAAACTCCACTGGAAGCTTCTCTCTCTCTCTCTCTCTTATACACATATATACACACACACACACACACATATATACATATATATATACATACATATATATATATATGTTTTTAAGTTGTCAATGGACCTTTATTTTATATATTTATATGTGGTGCTGAGAATTGAACCCAGTGCCTCACACATGCTAGGCAAGTGCTCTACCCCTGAGCCACAACTCCAGCCCCTCTTGCTCTCTCTTTTGTTTTGTTTGATACTGGGAATTGAACCCAGGGGCACTTAACCACTGAGTCACATCCCCAGCCCTTTTTATATTTTATTTAGAGACAGGGTCTGGCTGAGTTGCTCAAGGACTTGCTAAGTTGCTGAGGCTGGCTTTGAGCCCTCAATCCTCCAACCTCAGCCTCCCAAGCCGCTGGGATCACAGGCGTGCACCACCGCTCTGGCCGCAGTGCTTTTCTCTTCATCCCCACATCCATCTCCCCTGAGAGTAAAAGCAACCTTCATTAATATGTAAGACTAAGAGTTCCTTAAGGGTTTGCTTCCCAGGTCCTTTGGGCCTGAAGAGACAAGCCCAGGGGCTGCAGCTCCCCTGAGCTTCCCGTGAGCTCAAGTCTCCTGAGACAAGGACACTCAGTAGGAAGATGCTTTCACATGTCGGAGAAACACACGCAATTGCAACAGCAGCAAAGTGGATGGATCTTTCCAAAGATCTTATTTGTGCGACTGAGCCAGAGGGGACCCCCTCCCACACAACAATGGACCCCAAGTCTGCTGTCTCATTTTTGAGCTAATGCTTCAAATTCTTGTGCTTTGAACCCATTTTCCCATGCATGAAGTTTCAGTAGCAGAGAAAGTAAATTAGTTTCTCAGTTTCATTAAGACTTGTTACAGAAGTGGAGTCGGGACAAATTGAGCCAGGGATTCTGCTTGTGTGTTTATTTTTCTACCACAATCAATAGTGTTTGGTCTGCCTAATGTCACATTGACTGCAATCCTGAGCCTTCCTCTTCAAAGAGGCGTATCTTTTGAGAGCCATTTAACTTTAAGGAAAGAGAAACTTAAAAACTTTTTGTTCAAAGTTCAATCCGATGCTGTGGAAACAGACTTCTGGTGGTTATATTAACGTGCTTCCACCTGACAGCATCCTCCCCTGTGAGGAAATAACCAATAACGAGCAAGTTCCTTAACAGAATCCCCCGGGAGTGTTACCAACCAAATACTGAGCAATCCCAGGCCTGTGCTGGCTCTCAGAACCGAGAAGAAAACAAATATTGTGGGGGAAATGAAGGCAATTCTGAAAGCCAGAAACAAAGCCAGAGACGCATCAGATCCATTTTTAATTCACAGACTTTTTAACTGAATTTGTTAAATTAATTGCGATTTCAAATCAATAGAGGCAGTTGCATTTTAGAAAAAGTCCAGAACAGATAAATTGTTCTAATTCTTGGTCCTGCATAACAGTGACTTTGTCCCCTCTCCTTGCCATTAACCAGCCCCCACCACCCCACCCCAGTAGCCCCACAGGTCAGGACCAGCCAGTGACCCAGTCCTGAGCACTGTCTCCATGACTCTGGGTGATTGATGGATCAACTTTTCCAAGCTTTTTTATTATTATTTATTTGGATTCATTGTACATGAGTGGGGTACAATTGTTTCTCTGGTTGCACATGAAGTAGAGTCGCACCATTTGCATACTCATACATGTACATAGGGTAATGATGTTTGTCTCATTCTGTTATTTTTCTTTTCCCCTCACCCTATCCCCACCCCTATTTTTCCTCTATGTAATCCATCCTTCCTGCATTCTTGCATCATCCACTTACCAGAGAGATCATTCAGCCTTTGGTTTTCTGGGATTGGTTTATCTCACTTAGCATGATATTCTCCAACTGTATCCATTTACCTGCAAATGCCATAATTTTATTCTTCTTTATGGCTGAGTAATATTCCATTGTGTATATATACCACAGTTTCTTTATCCATTCATCTATTGAAGGGCATCTAGGTTGGTTCCACAATCTAGCTATTGTGAATTCAGCAGCTATGAACATGGATGTGGCTGCATCACTGTAGTAATCTGATTTTAAGTCCTTTGGGTATAGT
>JAJEJO010002870.1:23075-85271 GCA_020662805.1 Glaucomys volans
TAGAAACCTGTTGATGTCTTCGAGATTTTCTATTTTGTTGGAGTATAGATTTTCAAAATAACTTCTAATTATGTTTTGTATTTCAATAGTGTCTGTTGTGATATTTCCTTTTTCATCATGAATTTTATTAATTTGAGTTTTCTCTCTCCTCTTTGTTAGTGTGGCTAAGGATTTATTGATTTTGTTTATTTTTTCAAAGAACCAACTTTTTGTTTTGTCAATTTTTTGAATTGTTTCTTTTGTTTCAATTTCATTGATTTCCTCTCTGATTTTAATTATTTCTCATCTTCTACTACTTTTGATAATGATCTGTTCTTCTTTTTTCTAGGGCTTTGAGCTGTAATGTGAGGTCATTTATTTGTTCACTCTCCATTCTTTTGTTGAATGAATTTTCCTCTGAGTACTGCTTTCCTAGTGTCCCAGAGAATTTGAAATGTTGTATCTTTGTTCTTGTTTACCTCTAAGAATTTTTTAAATTTCCCCCCTGATGTCTTCTGTTATCCATGCCTCATTCAGTAGCATATTAAATAATCTTCAGATGTTGGAGTAGTTTCTGTTTTTTATTTTATCATTGATTTCTAACTTCATTCCATTATGATCTGATATAATACAAGGTAGTATCTCTATCTTTTTGTATTTGCTATGAGTAGCTTTGTGGCATAACATGGTCTATTTTAGAGAAGGATCCATGAGTTTCTGAGAAGAAAGTGTATTCGCTTATTGATGGATGGAATATTCTATCTATGTCTGTTAAGTCTAAGTTATTGATTGTGTTAGTGAGTTCTATGGTTTCTTTGTTCAGTTTTTGTTTGGAAGATTTGTCCAATGGTGAGAGAGGTGTGTTAAAGTCACTAGTATTATTGTGTTGTGGTCTATTTGGTTTCTGGAATTGAGAAGGATTTGTTTGATGTACATGGATGCATCATTGTTTGGGTCATAAATATTTATGATTGTCATGTCTTGCTGATTTATGCTTCCCTTAAGCAGTATGAAATGTCCTTCTTTATCCCTTCTAACTAATTTTGGCTTGAAGTCCGCTTTATCTGATATGAGGATGGAAACCCCTGCTTTTTTACTGAGTCCGTGTGCGTGGTATGTTTTTTCCCATCCTTTTACCTTTAGTCTGTGGGTATCTTTTTCTGAGATGCATCTCTTGGAGGCAGCATATTGTTGGGTCTCTCTTTTTAATCCAATCTGCCAGTCTATGTCTTTTGATTGATGAGTTCAGGCCATTAACATTCGGGGTTATTATTGAGATATGAGTGTATTCCCAATCATTATGGTTTATTTTTGGTTTTTAACTTGACTTGCTTTCTCCTTTATTTGGCTATTCCTTTAGGGTAGTTCCTCCCTATGCTGGTTTACATTGTTGATCTTCATTTCTTCCTCATGGAATATTTTGCTGAGATTGTTCTGTAGTGCTGGCTTTCTATTTGTAAATTCTTTTAGCTTTTGTTTATCATGGAAGGATTTTATTTCATCTTCAAATCTGAAGGTTAGTTTTGCTGGGTATAAGATTCTTGGTTGGCATCAGTTTTCTTTCAGAACTTGAAATATGTTGTTCCAGGCCCTTCTTGCTTCTCGGGTCTAGGTTGAGAAATCTGCTGATAACCATATTGGTTTCCCCCTGAATGTAATCTCATTTTTTTCTCTCACAGCCTTTAGAATAGTATCTTTATTTTGTATGTTAGGTACTTTCATTATAATGTGCCTTGGTATAGATCTGTTGTAATTTTGTACATTTGGTGTCCTATAAAAAGTCTCTTGTATTTGATTTTCCATTTCATTCTTCAGATTTGGGAAGTTTTCTGATCTTATTTCATTGAATAGATTATTCATTCCTTTGGTTTGTATCTCTGTGCCTTCCTCAATCCTAATAATTCTTAAATTTGGTCTTTTCATGATATCCCATAATTCTTGTAGTTTCTGTTCATGAATTCTTACCATCTTCTCTGTTTGGTTAAATTTGTTTTCAAGATTAAATATTTTGTCTTCAATGTCTGAGGTTCTGTCTTCCAGGTGATCTAGCCTGTTGGTCATACTTTCAATTGAGTTTTTAATTTGGTTTACTATTTCCTTCATTTCAAGGATTTCTGTTTGGTTTTTTTTTTTTTTTGGAATCTCTATCTCTTTATTGAAATGATCTTTTGCTTCCTGCATTTGTTCTTTTAACTGTTGATTGGTATGATCATTCATTGCCTGCATTTGCTCTCTCATCTCATTGCTTCTTTAATCATTTTAATTATGTGCATTCTGAACTCCTTTTCTGACATTCTTTCTGCCCTTCTGTCATTGAATTCTGTTGATGTAGCATCTAGGTTGTTTGGGACACTTTCTTCCCATGTTTTCTCATGTTGTTCATGTATCTTCACCTCTATCAGTGAGAATTTGAGGTATTGCAGCTTCCCGCCTATAGATTTATGGTGTCCCTGCAGGTTTCTAGTACCTTACAGGGGTGCTCTGGGCTGGCCTCCCAGGCGCAGAAGTCTCACGTGTCTGCACTGGGCTGAGCCTGATGTCTGTCTCTAGGCCCACCTCCCCGGCCTGGAAGTTTCATGGTGCTCTGTTGGGCTGGGCGGGTCCTAGACCTGTGGGCTGCCACCCCCTCCCCTGCATGGAAGACTCACACGGGCACCCAAGGCAGGCTGCCCTGGTGTGGAAGTCTCATGCGTCTGCCAGCTTTTCCAATCTTTACAGCATCATTTCATTTTTCTAATTTTTCAATCTTTTTTATTTTTTCTTTTTAGATACGCATGACAGTAGAGTGTATTTCACCATGTTATACGTAGCATGGAGTATAACTTTTACTAATTAGGATCCCATTCTTGTGGTTGTACATGATGTGGAGTTTGACTGACGGCGTATGCATTATGAACATAGGAAAGTCATGTCAGATTCATTTCTATTCAGTCCTTTGGGTTTTAATTCCATGTGGTCTCAATTGACATGAGTAATATACATCAGTTGGAATGGAAGAAATTCAGGTAACTTTCCTTTAGATTTAATAAGACATAAAAATAAACCTGAGTCAGCCATTCTATGTTCATTTGTTCATTGGTCTGTTCTTTTAATTTCCATTTTCTTAATTTCACTTCTCATAAAAGGTGATGATAATATTTCATGTCTAATTCACTGTCAACTTCACCATGAAAAAATAAAATAGAAAAAGAATTTTAAAAGCAGGAATGAAATTATGCTCAGCAAAGGAAGACTTTCATCTCTTCAAATTAAAAACTTTAAAGTGTTAAATGAGCTTTGGGTCTTTATTCATTCTTTGGAACGAAAATTATAATCCTGCAAAAACAGTCAATTAAAATTTTGCTCATTAATTACCAAATATTTATTTATGAATTTTAATATCAATCCCACAGGAACAAAAAACACACAAACAACTCCAAAAAATTGTTTGGTCTCACTTGTAAAAGAAAAATGTCTTCTTCCTCAGGGCAAAGAATCTGTTATTCTGTGTAGCTTTCAGAAGGGAGGTCACACGTTTTCTTATTGATTTTGCTTTCTATTTGGTAGCAAAATAATGTGAGAAGAGTCAGTGAACATTCCTGGCAACAAGCCCAGATGTTCAAAAATATGTGTCAGGACATTTTCTGAATTCCATCTTTTTTCCCAGAAAGTCCATGGCAGACGGGCTGTTTCTGCTCCAGGTCAGGGACGCAGCCTTGTGCATGCACGGTGGGAGGGAGCTTTCTGGCAACCCATTTCTTACAAACACAGGCCAGTTGGATTCTGGATGTGTGCTCAGAATTCCCCAGCAGCCCCATTGCACAGAGGTTCCTGGGACTCTTCCACCAGAAGATCAGCAGGCCATGGTGGGAGCTCCCATCTGCCTCTGTTTTGACAAAGAGGTGGAGAAAAGGCTTGTACCATTCTTGTGAAGGGTGAAGGAATGAAGAAGGGATTTTTGAGGAAGTGCCGGGTGGGTAACAGGACCTGAAATGATTTTGAACTTCATTCTTCAGGCAACATCAGGAACACTGAGAAGCTGAGCTACGATAAGCAACGCCAGTATGAGATCCTGGTGACGGCATACGACTGTGGACAGAAGCCCGCTGCTCAGGACACCCTGGTGCAGGTGGACGTGAAGCCAGTGTGCAAGCCTGGCTGGCAAGGTGGGCCTCTTATATCAGTCCTGTTCCATGAAGAAGGCAGCTTGGCCTGGCGTAGAGGGGGTACGGCCCGTGTCTTCAAATCATGACACAATGAAAGGCATGTTTTAAATGCAACTATTTTGCTGCAAGAAATAGTTTGTTCTCACAACTCTTACCCCATTTGTTGTGCCCATTTTATGGCTGAGAATGTTAGAGGCAACTTGTGTAAGGTCAGCGTTCCCTTTCTCAAATCTCATGACATTTCCGGATCAATGGTGATTATCCCAAAGTGCTAAGGCAGGAGAGTGGGAGCACCCCCACCCCACCAGTTGATCCCAGGGTGCTCAGCCAGGCTGATGTACCTTAGGTTTTTATCACTGCTCAATACCTTGGGAAGGTCACCATGCTCCTTGTGCTCAAACAGATCATGATAGGTGAGTGGGGGTGGGAGTGCAGGTGACAACCTCTGGGATAGTGGGTTTTTAAAAGGTGAACTCAGGGAGTGGAGAAGCAATGACTCTTGATGAGCTGGATTTGGTACCAGCATAGATCTTTTAGGATGCAGAACAGAGTGGGTGTTCCAGTCACCCTTACAGGCAGGCTCTGTCACTGACCTTAGGGTCTCAAAAGAGGGCAAGGATCACTGCATAGGAGGATCTTGCAGAGCACCGGCAGCTCGTGGAATAATGGTAATTCCAATGGTGACATCAGCAGGCCTGGTGGCTGAGCGGGGATACCAGTGACTGTCTCTGTGTCCCCGTGTGGGTGCCAGACTCCCCACCTCTTCACATGTTGGTGACACTTCAGACTTCTGTGCCTTCTCATGATGTGTCTTTAGACCTCTGTCCCCCATTTATATTCTCTCTTCTCTTTCAGGCAGACTAGTGCCAGGCCACCCCGTAGGTCCCTGGTCAGACTTTGAATGGCTGCCTTTTAGTCAGGCATTCATTCCCAGTCCCATTCCTCGGGGACAGATGGGTCAGGTGTAGTGCAAGCACCTGAGTCTAAGACACCTGGGACCCCGCATTCTGCTTTGAGAGCAGGTGGCCCTCAAAATGTGTGTCCCAGCACCCCTTGATCTCTCTTAAACTTTAAGAGCGGTGGGAAGAGGCTCCACGTCTGCAGAGAGCTCAGAACTGCCTGCATTGAACAACATAGAGAGGAAAAAATGCTCAGGAGAAGAACCACAGGTGAGACACAGGGGAGGACAGGAACAGAGGAGAATCACCTGTGCTAGTTCATTCAAGATCAAATGGGGACACAGAGGGGGGCCCAAGCCAGAATGGGAAACAGAGTTCTCCCAGTCTCAGCAACCAGAGTTTGATTGGGCCTAAGGGCCCAAAAGGCAGGATTCTGTCATGTTCATTGTGGTGTTTCTCAGGCTTCACACAGCGTCTGGCCACAGTGGGAGATGCTCAAGAAATAGTCAGTGAATGGCCAGGCACAGTGACACACAGCAACTCGGGAGGCTGAGGCAGGAGGATTGCAAGTTTGAGGCCAGTCATGGGAACTTATAGAGACCCTGTCTCAAAATTAGGAAAATAAAAAGGTCCGGGAATGTAGCTGAGTGGTAGAATGCCCCTAGGTTCAATCCCCAGTACCGGGAAGGAAGGAAGGGAGGAAGGAAGGAAGGAAGGAAGGAAGGAAGGAAGGAAGGAAGGAAGGAAAAGGAATAGGAACAAGTGAATAAAAAACTGTCTCAATAAAGAACAACTCATCCTGTTTTATTTTAACATAAGGATCAGCAGTAAAGGTCTAGCCTTTCAAGAGAAAGCCTAGAAAGAATCTATACATTTTCTAAGTGCAGAATGTGCTCATAGTGGGATTCTAACTAGGAAAAGCCAAAAGCAAAGCCATATCTGGAAAGCAATCCCAGTGTTTTTTTGTCTTTGACAAATGAGGCACCTACAGATTTGGGATTACTTGTTTATACCTATATTTAAATGTAATATCTTTACAGAGTGTGTACTTGTTAAATTTATGCAAATGTAATGTTAAATATATGCAAAGAAAATCTTGGTGATGATGTTCAATTCTGTGTGAGAAACGTGCTGGTTTCCCACCCTGCAGTGCCCAGCATGGCAGGCAGCTGCCCACAGCACGCCCCTGGAGGGCGGCCGAGGGGGGCGGGGGCTAGGCGATTTTGTCTCCAGCACTCAGCACAGAACCAGGCACAACACAGGTGCTCACAATGTGGAGCAAATGAATGAATGGGCAGTGAGACCTTGGTTAACAAATGTACCTTTTCCTTCATGGGAGGCTGAGGCAGGAGGACCGTGAGTTCAAAGCAAGACTAAGCAACTCAGTGAGATCCTGTCTCTAAATAAAATATAAAAATCAGGTTGGGGATGCGGCCCAGTGATTAAGTGTCCCTGGATTTAGTCCCCCATACCTTTTCATTAGACAGAGAAAAGAGGGTAGCAGCAATTCTCTGCGTTAGTTCATCACTTCAGGCTGGGTGACTGAGACTGTGTAGCATCAGAATCGACCTCTTCACGTGGCTTCCCTGCCTAAGCTGGCCAGGCTGTGGGGCAGAAGCTGACCCTGGATTCTGCATTGAGACCCCTCCCCCATAGACAGCCATCAAGTCCCTCCCCAGCCACACCACCCCTGGGCTCTTAGGTCACAGACAGGCCCTCCAGGCTCCCTAACAGGCCTAACAGTGGTCACAGTGCCTTCTTGTCATTTATGTCCAGCCCCTGGCTGGAGGGGGCTGTCCTCCCTCCAGCATGCTGGTCGGCTCTTCCTCTGTCGGGTCAGCCTTCATGCCAACCTTCCACCCTGGACCTGCTCTGCCCCCCTGGTCAGGGCTGCAGCTCTCAGAAGTGCACTTTCTCCAGAAATGAACCGACCATCACTGGTCCCAGCCGGGGGTCCCTGTTTGTCCCCTCCTCCCAGTTTCCTAGAGTAAACTGGAATAGCAGGACTTGCTGGGTGCTTTGTGCCCTCGGGTAAGGCAGCTGCCCCTGGCCATGGTGCCCCAGGGAGAAGCAGGCTTCTTTTCAGATCAGGGGTCAAGTGAATCCTGGGCTTTGGAGGTAGAAGAGGAGCACAGAGAACTGAGGTCACTCAGAGCCCAGTGGACAGCAGGATGGTTGGGATTGGGCAGATGAGGGAAGTAGCACTGGAGAAGTCAAGGTAGGGCAGGGTGGGTGGCTGAGAACTTGAAGCCAGGGACAGGTTACTCAGTGAGCCTCAAGGCCCCCCAGGCCCAGGGAAGATGAGAGTCCCTATAAGACCCCAGGAGAACGGAGACCCCTCCCAGGTGGACGTCTCACAAGCAATGCGAGTAGCCACGCAAAGGCAGTCTGGCAGTTTGAATTCTTGGACCTGCTCTAGGGCATTTCCTGTCAGGCAGGAGGGTCTGCAGCGCAGAGAGAGTGTCCACCCGCCCCCCTGGAGCACTCAGTCCACTTGTCACCAGTTCTTTCTGCAGTACCCCCTCTAGACAGCAATCTCAGAGCAGGTCCTGTGCACAGCTGGATTGTCATTCCCAGGGCCCATGAGAGACCTGCTCCCAGACTCCAGTGATGCCCAGGACAGTGGCCCCCGATTGCCATCACCATAACTCCTTCCACTTTCAGGACCCCTGATTTCCCAGCATGCTCCAGGCTTTACCCAGCTGTGCACAGGACACCCCGGCCCCGGCTCTGCTTGGCCAAGGCAGTGTCTGCTGGTGCTGTGGTTTTCCTCCTTCAGCTTTGTTCTGTGGGTTGGGCTTGAATTCTCAGCAAGGGTGTGGCTCCCTCAGGGAAGACACTTCTCCAAACCCTGACATTGAACTTTCCATGCACCACCTAAGCTGGAGTCGAAACTCGCTTGGAAGCCTCCCTCACTCACCAGTAGGTAGACTGGGGTTTATTAGGAGTTTATTAGGCAGCAAGAGGAAGGAAGTCTCTGTATCCAGAAAATGAAGGTCCAAAGTGCCAGGCATGGGCATGAGTTCTATGTTCTCTGCTGTATTCCAAGATCATTATTCTGAACAAGTGGTAAGGGTGGCCCACTCTTCAGGAGAAGATGGAATTTGCTGATGGGGACCCCTCATTCTCACTGGATCAAGGAGGAAGATGGGCCTCAGAGCATAAGCCATCTCTTTGCTTTGTCCAGAGCTTCAAGGACTCATGGTGTGCTTGGAGACATTTTGATTCATGGAGATGAAAGAGTACACTAGGAGAGAAGTGTGCCTGCAGGCCACATGACAAAGGCCTTTCCTGCCACGTGTTGGATGTCAGTCTTCTTAGTGGGACTTACCAAATGGGTGAGATGGTGCCAGTGAGCCTGTGCATGCTCCAAAGACTTGGAGTGGTAACTGCACCCTTTCATGGAGCAGAGCACTGCACAGGGTGGGGTACCCTGGGAAGCTGCCAAAGGTGGTGGCCAAAACAGCAGGGCACCCGGGTAGAGATGGCACTGAGCCAGTGATTCTGCTGACCCCTCCTCATGGGAGCACTGATCTGTCCTTGAGAGGGTCATTTGTAACACTGTTGTTAGTCTGGAGTTTTTTGTTTGCTTATTTAGTTTTCACTTTATTTTCTGTTGTTTGGAGAAACACATTTCTTGTTTGTGCTTTTCCCTATCCTTCCTTTTAATCACTCAGTTCTTCTCTATGTTCCAAGCTGAAAACCTTATCTTCCACAACACTTCCTTGTCAAATTTTGTATTTATCACCTGCTCCTGCCAGGAGTGACCTAAAGTTTAGTGCTTCATTGTCCCTTCTTGCAAGACAAGCACTGGACACTTTCCTGTTGGCCCTAAACTTTTCCCCCTGGACTTGTTCCTGGCCAAACATGAAGCCATTCTGGATACAAGGCTCCCTGATCCCAGCACCAGCCCTCCAGCCTCACAGAACCCACCTCTGTCTGCTCACCTCCTCCCTGAGCTCAACCCCAGAGCAGCTAACTACCCCTCACTCAGCAGAAGTCACTTAACACCTTGGAAGAGTGTCCCCAGGGCCCAGCCAAAGCCTCTTCCTTTCACCTTCATATTGAGGTGTCCTCTGTAAAAGGAAAAGGAGAGGAGGTGCAGTTTCCTGATCAAACCACTTCTTTTGTGGGTTTTGAATAATTCTCCAGGTGTGTCAAGTTGTTTTGAATGTCCCCCCTACCCCTGTTTGTCCAATCAGGCCGCCCTGAGGAGGGAGGGTGGGGTCTTTCAGGAGAGTTCTATTCAGAGGTGCATGTGAGTCGGCAGGGAGGCCTGGGTACAATGCAGATCCCCATTTAATACGTTTGGAGGGTTCTACCTGCTACGGGTTCATAGACCTCACTTCAAGTAAACAGGGTCCTGCAGAAAATATTCCCAAGTAACCTAGGGTGCCTAATACTTTGGTATTGAAAAAACAGCAGCATGAAAGCTGACAGAGATTATCTAAGTCCTCTACAATGTGAGAGAGAATTTGACATGACACAGTGTCCCCTCATTATAGAGGTGCTCTGTGTGCTGAAGGCTGGTCACAGAGAGTCAGATGGCACCCGCCGAGGCTCATAGCAGAGGAGATGATGGCCATACTGAGGACAAAGACCATGGCGGAGGGACCCATGGGAACCTGAACTTGCACCAGGCAGGGGCCCTGGGGAGGTGCACTGAACCCAGTCTAGAAGGACAAAGGCTTTAGCATAAGGTGAAGGGTGCAGCAGCCCCTAACAGGTGCTCAAAAGGCCAGAGGGAGCCCAGTGTGGCAGGGACAGGGAAAGAAAACTGGACTGACCCAAGGGAGCCAAGTCACAGAGGGAGGGCCTCCATGTCATTCTGAGGGCAGTGGGAGCCCTAGGAACCCTCACGCCTGCTGCACTTCAGGGGATCTTAGGGAAGAAGGACTTGTGCCAACCACATAGATGATGGCTGGAAGCTGGAGACTGGGGGCAGAGAAACCAACTAAAGAGAAGGACTATTTCCAAGTCCAATTTTAAGTGCAATGCTTCCTGAAAAGTATGTAGAGTATTCATTCCAAAACCCACCCAGAGTCCTGAGTGGCAAAGGAGGTCTGATTTGCACTCAAATCTCATGAGACCCCAGGGGGAGGGGACAAAGTTGGCAGTCAGGTGTGCCTGGGGTCGACGAGGCTTCTGCTAAGTCTTGTCAAGCTCATGTCCCTATCCCCTCTGTACCATCCATCTCCTGCCACCTGGAGAAAATAGACCAGGCCTCAGGGGTCAGCTGGCTTCACCCTGCCCCTTCCAAAAGTCAGATTAATTATTGATTGAGAAAATGGAAGAGCTGGCTTAGGTTTTACCACATGAAGGGCATTGATTTCAAATCATAGGGCAATAAGCACAGTAAGTACTTGCGTTTGCCTAGGGAAACAGAATCGTCAGGGTTTAGCAAGTGGAGCTGTATCTGTCAGAGGCCTCGGTGACAGTGGCGCTCTTCTTGCTCCTAGGGCACTGCCCGAAAGAGAGACTAAGGAAGAGCTCCTTGCCTTTCCTTGCTGTCCTATTAGGTAGCTGAGATTCCACCAGCACAGAACCCATGTTTCATTTTAGCAGATAATCACCACTTAAAATGTAAATGCCTCTTGCTGTCGTGGTGTGTTAAGCCTCAGGCCAGCAAAGCGTAGCATGCAGTCAAATCTAGTCAACCCCCTGTATCCTGTTTTTGTTTATTTGTGAGCTAAAAAAAAAGTTTATATTTTAAATGATTGAAAAAAATCAAAAGAAGAATAATGCATGAACTTGAACTTGAAAAATAAGAAATTCAAATCTCAGTGTCCATAAGGTTTCCCTGGATCCTAGTCACACACATTCATGTACAGATTGCTTGTAGTGCCCTGCAGTAGTGAAGCTGAGTAGCCATGAGAGAGACCTCATGGCCCTCAAAGCCTAAATATTTATCCATTACCCTTTACAGGAAAAGTTTTCTGAGTCCTGTATGAAACTCTTACTGTCCATTGATTGACACCTTAGTAGGAAGTAGTTTATTGGATTATGTAGCACAACCTAGAAGCCAGTGACATCAAATGCACATATTTGGACAGAGACAACGGAGTATAGATAACCAAAGCAAGGCTCACTGCACAGAGGACAGAACAACCTGGGAAATGAGCATTTCTAGTCTATTCCACAGATAAGAGGAGGTTAGACTAAAGAGAAATTGAGTGACTGGCCCCAAATCTCAAGTTGTGAAATGACAAGGATGCTGGTCAAATTCCTCTCTGTCCACTCCAGGGGCCAGGAGTAGGACAGAAGACAGGAAGGGGTTTGGGGCTTTCTAAGGGGGCACCCTTTGTAAAAGGCTGTGCTAGAAAACTGTCTCCAAGGACAACATGACCTGTGTGTCCTTGGGCAACGCATTCAAGCCCTCGTTACTCTACCTGTGAAGTGGTGCTGAGACTGGCCTGTGAGGGGAAGTCAGAGCTCCAGGGAACACGGTGGAGGGAGCAGCCGCAGGAGCTCGGGGTTCCACTCCTCTCTGCTCCACTCAGGATGCAACTCCCTGATCAGACTGGTCTAGCAGCTCATTCACAAATCAACCCACACCTCCAGACTGTCCATCCCTGAACCCAGAGTTGCATCTGGTTGTCTCATGGGCCAGAGAAAACAGGGTGAGCCTGAGGCTTGGGTGGTGAGCCTCAGACACAGAGATGGTGGCCCCAAAGGAAGGCTCCTCACACCACAGTAGGAAGTCTCCACCTTCCCTTCAAATATAATTTAGCACGAAAGATCACCCGCCTCCATTTTTCCATTCAGGCTTTATTTGAGGTCCATCACCAGGGCTTGGTTCCTTCTCTTGCACCCTCCCCCAGGCTCCCGGGTCCTCCCCTAGGCTCCCCATTCTCCTAATGCCCCCTTTCATCCAAGGCCTCTCTCTGGTTCCCCTGGCCTCCCAGTCTTCATTCCTCTGCATTCTCCCCCTGCTCCCCTTCCCCTCCTCTGTTTCCCAAGGAAAATGCCCTGACCCCTGGAAGGTGGAGGGGCACAGTGGTCAGGTATAAGCGGGTGAAGATGGGACTGGGCTCAAACCTTAGCTCTATCATGATCTGGCCAGAGACTTTGCTATAGCCATTTCTCTGGCTGAGCTTTGGTCTCCCCAACAGTGATTAAGAATCATAATCCTTGGACAAACCATTTTGTGGGTTTTTTAAGACCCAAAGAGGTTCTAGTATAGAAGGACTTTGCAAAATTTAAATCACTACACACTACACACTACTGCTAGGATGACAATGGGGACAACAGGTGCTGCCATAGACATGAACACACAGGGGCACACACGTGTAAATGCACAGAGGTGCACACGGCTGTGTGGCTCCAGCATCCTTCCTGGATTTTCCAGCTTGAGATTGGGGCCAAAGGGTGGTAATGGGGTAGGGTGCAAGCAGCACGGTCCTAGGGGTATCAGGAGTGGGTCTCAGCTTCTGGGCCCAGCTGGGCTCTAGTGCACGCTGTGACCTTGGCAGAGCTATTCAGTCTGACTTCAGCTTCCCTAACTGTAAAGAGAAAAAAGTCTTCTTGTGGGGGTTGGAGGAGAGTCTGCTGGTGGGGCGCCCTGACAGCACTGAGTGATTGGCCACTCTTCTTCCAAGTCTCTTTTATTCCAATTTTAAAACTCACACCAGAGCACTTTTCACAAGTCATTGGGGAGACCTGAACTCCACAGGGTGACCCTGAGCTCTGCTTTGCTCAAAGCTGCCAGGGGAGCAGGCTGGCTCCTGGCAGAGGGACTCAGGGGACACACTCCTGTGTGAATAATGACCT
This sequence comes from Glaucomys volans, assembly GCA_020662805.1. Classification (NCBI taxonomy): domain Eukaryota; kingdom Metazoa; phylum Chordata; class Mammalia; order Rodentia; family Sciuridae; genus Glaucomys; species Glaucomys volans. The sequence goes on from JAJEJO010002870.1 coordinate 35,869, forward strand.
GTTTTGACATCCCTGACATAGCCGATCATTAAGGTAAACAAATGCCTTGTTCAGATGCTGATGTACCTCCTGGATGGCGTCTTAATGTGCTTGAAGACTTGCTGGATATAAGCCTGCTTCCCCTGGCTCCCCTGGCCTGGAGAGAAATGGGCCTTGGAGGATATCTGGATCTACTTTCAGCCCTGAGTGGGAGCAGGGTGTGGTCAAGACCGCATGGACCCAAACTACTCAATAATAATAATAATAATAATAATAATAATAATAATAATAATAACAACCTCTGAGCATTTACTATTTACCAGGCCCATCTCAGAGCTTTCTGTGCACCCTGCTTATTTACTCTTTGCCACTCCCTGAAAGCTACTACTGTCCCATTTGACAGATGAGGACACTGAGATTGAGACTGTTGCCACACAGCTGGTCATATCCAGGCTGGTCCCCTCTGCCTGCAGACATAGGGCTCCTTATCAGTCCTCCACAATGCATCTCAAAGCAAAGGCAAGCTCTCACCATCGTTTAAGACCTTGGGAAGGAAGCTTTTCTGAGGGAAATTCTGCACTTAGACCCCTTCTCCATGTTATAAACACAGCGTGTAATTGAACAAGGCAGCCTGGAAATACCAGGGCTTTCAGTATGGTGGAGACCTGCTTTCGTACAGGAGAGCAGGGCCATCCCTTTCTCTGCTTTCTTAGATGACCTCTTGGGGACCACAAGGGGATAGGGCTTGCCCAAAAAAACACAGATGCTGAATGAAGGACCATGGCTAGACTCAGGTCCCCTGATGACAACTCTTTACAACTCTATATTCATCTCTCTCTGCCACATCTCATCTCTCAGATGACTCGTCATCCTCTGACGGCTTTGCAAAATATGTGTTGTTTCTACAAATGAATGAAACAGACACTTCTCAAAAGAAGAAACACAAATGGAACAAATGCATAAAAAATGTTCAATATCTTTAGCAATGAGGGAAATGCAAATCAACACACACTGAGATTTCACTTCATTCCAGTTAGAATGGCAGCCATCACGAATACAAACCATAATCAATGCTGGAGAGGGTATGGAGGAAAAGGAACATGTTCACACTGTTGGTGGGATCGTAAATTAGTACAACCACTATGGAAATCAGTATGGAGCATCCCCCAAAAGGCTAGGAATGGAACCATCCTATGACTCAGCTCTACCACTGGGTATTTATAGTAAGGAATTAAGTCATCCCACTCTAGTGGTACAGGCATACCCAAGTGTATAGCAGCACCATTTCTAATAGCCAAACTATGGAACCAGCCCAGTTGGGTTCTTCCAGTGAATGAATGGATAAAGAAAATGTGGTATGTATACAAAATGGAGTTTTATTCAGTCATAAAGAAGAAAGAAATCATGTCATTTGCAGGAAAATAGATGGAACTTGAGAGCATTATGTTAAGCAAAATAAGCCACTCAGAAAGTCAAGGGCCATTTTTTTTTTCTCTCATATGTGGAAGTTAGAAAGGAAAAGGAAAAAAAGGTGAGGTGGGTAACTCATGAAAATTGAAGGGAGACCAGTAGGCTGGAGGAACAGGAGCAGGGGAAGGCAAGAAGGGAAATATTGGGGAGTGATAGTGACCAAATTACATCATTAAGTCATGTGCTATAGGAACTATAAATCCCACTGTAATGCCTCATTATGATGCACCAATAAAATATGGAAAAAATAAATCTTTGCAGCCCCTGGATGTCTCCCTGCAGGGAGTCAGCAGAGGTTAGGGCTTCAGTGTGTCGGCCATGATGTCAGAAATACCTGGGTGCAAATCCAGGCTCCACCAGACTTTGGCTTAGGGACACTGGACAAGTGACTCAGTCTCCAATGTGTCATCTCCAAAATGAGGCGAATAATAATATGTGTCCTGGGGGACCTTCAGGGGCAGAACCCTGCCTGGCATGTGGGAAAGAAAAAACTAAAGTGAACAATGAAGGAAATGAAGGAGGATGAGAATAACGAGAAGCCCCAAAGGTGGTTTGGGGAGCTGGGCCACTTCTCGATGTGTGTGCTGGCTGTGCGACCCTGGACAGGTCATTTGACATCTCAGCTCCATTGTCTCCATGGAGAAATGAGCCCCCTACTCATCCATCCCTCAGATGGATGCCATGTGGATTGATACACATGAGAGAGTCCCCGCTCTGCATTATCAAGTGACCAGCAGTCCCAGACAGCTGGGGTGCCAATGTCATCTGCAGACTGACTACACATGGACTCTGGTGGTGAGCATGACCCATATCGTATGCACTAAAGTGGGCAGAACAGCCCCTTCTTCTCACATCCACCTCACGTGGCTATTGGTAAAGGAGGGTCAGGATGGAGAGTTAGGAGTTTCATCTTAGGATTCTTGAATGACTTGTGACCCACAAAGTGCCAAATGAGGAGTTGGAGCTCCAACTCCACCCCAAACAAGCAGAGGGGAAGCTGTGGTCCTGGTCTGTCAAGAAGCTTTCAGAGCCTTCATTCAACTCAATCACCTTCCTCAAAGCCTGTACTTTGCCAGGCCAGTGGGGAGACCCTGGGCCCTGTGAGCTGCAGCATAGCTGAGGGCAGGTGAAGAGGTTACTCCAACACAAGGCCATGGGGGCAGTCACCAGGCAAGCCCTGGGGGTGAGAAAAGACACCAGGGGAGACTGGCCCAGGGCAGGCAGCCAGCATTAGATAGGCTTCCCAGAGGGGCGGCGTGGAGCTGAGATCTAAAGGTGAATGCAGCCTGCCAAGCGCCCTAAGAGCAGTCACAAGAAGGAGGAACTCCCAGGAGAATATGTGCTCCACTGCTGCACCTCCTGAGAGCCTGTTGGCATCCACTCTGCTCAGCACCTCTTGCTTTATAATTAACAGGAGACAGAAGTCTTAGTTGCAGAGTTTTAGAAAAAGTTATTTCCCTATTAGTATTCATGAGTGATTCAGTGAGGCTTCTGATATGGACAGTGGGTGAAGTAGACATCTTTCTAGAGAGATGTTGTGAAGCAGTAGATGTAATAAAGTTCTCCTGGTCTAAAGGGACAAGGGAGATCCCAGTGGGGAGGATTCTTTATGTTCACCTGTCATAGTCTGTTCTGCATTGCTACAACAGAATACCTGAGGCTGGATAAATCATAAAGAAGAAAGATTTGTGTTGGCTCACAGTTATGGAGGCAGGAAAGTCCAAGAGCACTGCACCAACATTGAATTGGGGTTAGTGAAGTGTTCACACTGCATCTCAACATGGAAGAGAAGTGAGGAGTGTGTGTGCAAAAGAAGCAGAGGGGAGACTGAGCCGTCTTATGACAACCCACTCTTGCAGTCCCTGGGAGACCTTACTCACTCCATCCAGGCCTAACCCAGCAGCTCAAGAAAAGCATCCACTCTGAGGGTGATGGCCTGTGACCTAATCACCTTCCAGTAAGCCCCACCTCTTAAAGGTCCCACCATCTTTCCACACCATTACACTGGGACTATGCTTCCAACCCACAAATCTGAGGAACAAACCATATCCAAACTATGTCCCATCTTTCCATGGAACCTGTTCAATCTCTATGCCTGTAGCCTAGAGGCCTTCAGAACATCCACCTGTCTGGAACCTCAAAAAGCTAGTATATGCTGAGAATTCATTGCTGATAACATGGTTGGTGGAGTTTGAGAGTCAGTTTTTAGAGTGTAATAACACCTAACTGTCAACCACAGTTTAAGATGAGTTGGTTTTCTGGTACCTCTTGGCTTCCCAGTGAGGCCTCTGTTGGAGGCCAGAGGCCAGGAGGCCCTTTGCATCCATCCATCTCTGGCCCCAGACTCTGCATCCCTGGGTCACTACATCCAGCCTCCCACAGACAAAACCAGTGAAGAACAGGGGCCCTGTCCATCTGCTGGGAGTCCTTGTTAATGACTCCCTCACACACGTTGATCTTCCAACTTCCTTGGTCTTCTTGGGAAAAGCAGCCTCTTCCAAGGCTGCAGACCAAAAGTCAGTGTGGACAGTAAGGCCATTCCCCATCACAGACACCAGGACCCTGCGCTTCTGGTGCTCAGCTCCAGGAATCAGCACTCTGTGTGGGATGCCAAGACTCACACATGCCAACAGGGCCCCTGTGACCAAGGGAAGAGGCCGCCAGGCTGCCCAGACAGACCCTCCAGGCAAGGGAAGGATGTTTTCCGAGTGAAATTTGCAAGTTCTGCACTCTGTAGGAAACTTCAAGGCAAAAAGTGGCATCAGGTCACTACTGCTTCTTTCATGTAAACATTTTTTAATTACAAAGAGTTTATGTTCATTTGAAAGTGATAAATATTATAGAATAATAATCACACTAAAAATTTCACATAATCTAATAATGCAGCATTTTCAATATTGTAGTATAGCTTTTCCCTTTTATTCAGTCATTTGAACTTTGTGTCCTTTTTCCACTTAACTTTACGTCTGTGTTCTTCCCACATAACGAACCCCCCCACACACACTGCAGCATTATGTTCCCCCATGGTGTATATTCAAATGTGCTTGGCCATGTCCTTGTGGTTAGGTGGGGCTGTGGGCCATTGTTTGCCAGAATGGTTCCACTTTTCCTTATAATGCATTGGTGAATATTCTGCAAAAGTCTTTGAATTTTGACTTACTTTCTCAAGGTGCACATATGGAGTTGAAGCCTACATGTATTTTAAAGCCCAAGATACTCCCCCACCCCAGCAGTGTGCAGGAGGTGCTCTCCCCACTCCCCACCCAAGGGTCCCAGTGCATTCTGCTGTCTCAGGATTCACACCATATTTTCAAAAGAGATGAGAATTTGGTTCCAACCTCAGAATGTTGTTCAGTGGAAAGGAAAAGTCCTGCACTCTAGTACCACCTAGAGTCAAGGTCCTTTTTCTTGAAGTAAATAAATGAGTTTTGAAAGTGTGTACAACTGCTAGATTAAAGAGATTTGCATAACTAGAGTATGAAAAATTATGCATACGCCATCTTTTTAAGAAGACTGAAAATATGTGCATAAAAACTATACTCTTCGATTGTAAATGCTATTCAAAGCCATAACAGTAAGATTCTTAAAGAACAGCTGCTCCATCTTACACAGAAAATACATTTGTCCCAAGATAAGAGAATTGCCTGCAAAGTGCTCATGTTTAGTGGATGTAAGTGAGAAGCATTTCTATAAATTCAAGAGAAAGTAGCCTGGCTGGTGGAGTGAGCGGGGACCCCTTGGGAGGCTTCCTCAGAGGGGCTGCTCTGCACTGCCTGGTTTCTGCACATTTCCAGCATCCGTCCTGCCAGACATGTTCTGTTGGACAGCAGAGAAGTTTGCAAGCTTCAAGGGTGACATACTGAACAGAAATGAGTGGGCGGAGGGTCTGGTTTCTGAACACCACAGGGTTCACTTCAGCCTAGGTTGTTGAGCCAACTGCCCACCAGAGGGCTTGGAGCAAAGATGTTGGAAGGAGAGAGTTGTTATAGGCTTTAAAGGGGTGGTGCTCCACCCCAGCTAGCTCAGAGACTTGCTGGGGAACCCAGGTGTTCACACTGGCATAAGAGAAGTACACAGAACAAAATGGCCCCCCTCCCCACATGTGGAAGGATAGAGGCTGCTGGAATTGGGGTGCAGAATCTCAGCTGCCTGAGCTGCACAGGCTGGCAGAGCAGAATTTACACCAGGGCCATGGGTAGACCTGAGGGCCCTGGAGAATCAGTATGTGGAGTGAACCCCAAACCCAGCCCAGGAAGACAGCAACAGCATCTTCAGTTCAGAAGGGGTGAGTAAGCAGGGGAGCCCACAAGAAATGCAAAGAGAAAAAAGTTCACAAGCAAAGAGGGCCAGGAATCCCCTGAACCCTGGACCTAGACACAAGCAACCTTCCTAATGCATGCTTGTCAATCATTCCTCAGTATTTAGTGAAAACCTGCTGGGTTCCAGGAGTTGCTCCAGGAACAACTGCTCTTGTAGAATTTAGGATTAGAGGTGGAGGTTGACAGGTACAAACGGTCACAGAAATAAAGAAATAGTTGGAAACCAGAGTGGCAGACAGATGATGCTGTGAAAGAGTGGGAGGAGTTAAATGGCCCAGACTGGCTCAAAGTTAGCATTCAATTGCATTCCTGTGATTACCTGGAAATCAGTGTGCATGGGGCACAGAGCACACCCAGTTGGGTATAAAACTCAAAAGAGGCTCAGCAAGGGAGTTTTTTTGTTCTTTTTTTAATTCATCTTACCCCTTTGAGCCACAGAGTTTGTGTGGTCAGGCTGAAGAGAGACTCTCAGCCCCAGCATCCTTCTCTCCTCTGATCCCTGAAGAGGGTTTTTCCACCCACGTCAGGATACACAGGGTCAAGTGTCACAGGCTCTGAAGTATTGCCTTCTCAATTTGAAGGATTTGCAAGTAGGTTTTAGGAAACAGGGCACTATATAAAGCAATGCTTCTCCAATTATGTATTAGAAAAAGACCATAGTCTTTCACATTCAGTCATGAACCAATACATTTTTCTAGAAGAAAAAAAGTTGAAATGAGTAGCAAAGATATGCAAGATGTAAACCTAATCTTTTATTGGTATTAGATTCAACAAATATAAAATTATTATGGAATTACTGCTACAGTGTCTAAATGCTGACTCTCAATTTCTGGACTTACCCCATGGCAGAGTGGCAAGGGACAGGCAGGCAAGGGAGCAGACCCGTCCGTAAACCTCAGTGAGGAGCAGGGCTCTGGGGCATGTCCTTGCCCTTATCCCCATAGAATGGGGGAGGCACAGATCATCTCCCCATTCAGTCTGCCTGCAAGCCATCTTTACATGTTGTTCTGACCTGGAGGCCACAGTTCTCCTGGTTGGCAAGGAGAGGCCAGGGAAGGGGACCTAGAGAAGCCTCAGGGAGAGCAGCAGGACAGGAAGCTGCCTGCGTTGCCCCAGTGACCTGGTGCCAGGCCTGGAAGTCAGCTGATGTGCACAACCCTGAGGTCTGCTGGGTCAGATACGGGGCTTTGCTCAAGCAGAGGAACCAGAGTTCTTGGTGTGGACCTGGGACAAAATTAAATCCCTTCTGTTGTCGGGAAACTAGAGGAAACTTCATGGACTAGATAAAATTGAAAGACACATTTCAGGTTATTTCCTATGACATTTGTTGAGAATACCTAGGGGGACTCTAAGGTCCAAAATACATGGGGATTTGTAAGATTGAAGCCATTTATAAAAGCAATTACCATACACACGAACCCTCAGACCTTCAAACTCACACACACCATCCATAGCTTGAATTCTCCCATTTTAATGCCTGGCAGTGTGGCATTTGCTAGCTGGCCAGGGATGAGATGGGTGATAGGTAGGCAAGGTGTACCATCCTGTGTGGACAGCAGCTAGGACCCCCTGCCTTAGCAGCCAGCCCGGGGTGTGTGTGTGTGTGTGTGCCCACATGCAGAGGTGTGTGCTCTGATTTTCATCCATCTGATCACACACTGATTTCAATAATCTTGAGTCCTGGTTAGAGGCCACGCATGGTTAGAGCCATGTGAGCCCTGATGACACAGGAATGGGACATCAACAAATAACTAAATCGTTCTCAGGAGAGTGGGGTCTGGGTGGAGTGTGGCAGACTCTTCACCAGGGTGACCCTGCGAAGGCCTCCTTCACAAACTCACCTGTGAGATGCCAGAGGAGAGAAGGAGCAGCAGCAGGAAGGGCAGGGTCTGGGCACCCAGGCAGGGGGCTCAGCAGCCCAGGGCTGGAGGCTCCCCAAGGATGTGGCACAGTGATGTTTATCCCTCCCTCCTTTTCTTTCGTAGTTAATTATCTCCTTTTAGTAGGAATTAAAAGGTAATAAAACGTTGTGAAAATAAAATATAGCAAATGGAAAAGGGTCAGTAATAAAAGAAGAGAGGGATTCCTTACATTTGTAATTGGGTTCAGAGAGTCGGCTTTGTTCCTTTTGAAACGGTGCCTGTGTAATTGTTTTTAATTGGAAAGGAGAAAGCCAAGTAATTTAATGCTCAAAATGTATGTGCCCGTTATGTGTCAGGCACAGGGCTAAGTGGTTTGCATTTATTATCCCATATAAACCCTGTAAACAACTCTGAAATAGGTGTTCCCCCGAATAAACCCAGACAGAAGGAAATGACATGCCCACGTACCGGACGCAAGCTACAGAGCTGGATTCACACCCAGGTCTGACTCCGAAGCCCTGGTTGCTGGGAGCTGCACCTTTGGGGCAGCTCATTAACATTCCCATTCTGCAGGTGAAGAAACTGAGACTCAGCAGGTTTAAGGAGCCTGTCCAGGGTCACTCAGCTGGCAAAGCAGGACCAGCAGCATAATTTGTAGGTCCTGGTGAAAAATGGAAATGAGGGCCCCTTGTTAAAGTATTAAGAACATCAATAGAGCAATAAACCAAGCCTGGGGCCCTTCTGTCCATGATCTGGCCAAGGAGCCAGGAGTGGAGACCCAGCCTCCCTAACTCCCCAGTGTCTCCAGCCTCCCTCCAGTCAAAGGCACCACCACAGTAGCAAATCCACAGCAGGGGTGATCAGATGTGAAAAGAAAATCAATTCAGCAAAGCTAGGCATGCATCTGGGGGTTGGCTTGGGAGTCGGTCCAGCTGACCGTGGGACCCTCAGGAGGTCACTGAACCTCTCCTGGGTCCAGTTTCCTCTCCTGCAAGAAGGGGGTGACATTCTTTTGTCACAGGGTTGTTAGACTGCACCTCGGCACAGTCTGGCCTCTTCCAGGAGCAGGTCCCCAGGAGGGCAGGCTCTGGTTTTCAGACTCCCTGTGGGTTCCTGAGAAGGACCAACGTTTGGAAGCCCCACGTTCCTCACACACGCCCTGCCTTCAGACCCTTGGCTAACATTTTCCGTAGCCCAGCTTGTTGATCTTCACGAGAGCTGCAGGAGAGGCAGCTGAGACCTTACCCCCTTTGCAAATGAAGAAACTGAGACACAGGAGGCTCAGGAGTGGCTGGCTTGGTACAGTAGCTGGAAGCAGAGGAGGCGGAGTCTGCACCCAGGAGTCTCCACGTCACCTTGGCCCTACCCAAAGTCGGGCTTGGGTTCAAGCACCTCCTCCCAGGGCACAATACAGGCAGGTGGCAGAGGTGGGCTTTCATGATCGTCTCTCACTAAGGCCTTAGGAGAGCGTTGAGAGCACACTGAAGAATCCACCGCGGCCCACCACTCGGTCCTTCTAATGGGCCCCAAACTCACAGCTCCTCCTGGCCTCACCTCACCCCAGCACCTCAGGTCTCACCTGCATCTCACATCCTGGCCTGTGCCAGGCTGTGGGCTGGACAAGCCAGGGTGTGGGGGGCGGGGGGACCAGTCACAGCACTTTCCACCTAAGTGGCACTGCTTGAACTTGGAGTGGTAACAGCCATAAGGCCCGGGAGGAGACACCCTGAGGTTCTCCTCTTCCTTCTAGCATTCGGAGGCTTGACCTCTGGGGCCTTGCTGACCCTGGGTGACTCCCTACTGAGAGTTAGCCAATTTTCAGAGTCGGCGATGACCTGCTCTTTCAAAGAGAAACCAGGCAATCCAGAGCCCACAGCTCCCACCACATCATCAAGATCTCACACCATTGGCCACCAGTGGCCTGCTCACGTCACCCTAGGGCCTGGTGCCCAGTGACTAGAGATAGTCCCTGACTGACACTGGCGCTCTTCTGTGTGGCCACCCCAGGGTACAATGTGTCCCCTCCCCTGGGGATCTGTGAGTGAACCATCTCTCCATTGGCAGCTGTACCCTGATCTGTTAACCTTATCCTACTTAGTCAAAATCATAATAAAACCTTTTTAAAAAAACAAATATCCAGGTCACTTACTCCAGGAAGCCCTCTGAGTGCCCTGGTCAATATAAATCACCCCTTCCTCTGCTCCCTGGAGTCTGTTCTTTGCTCCTGACAGCCTGAAATCTTGCTGGGTAACTGCCACTGCCCTGAGTGAACTCCTTCAAGTTAAGGGCAATAACCTCTTGGTCAGGCTCTGTTTGGCACATAGTGGGATAGTAGGTGCTCAGTAAGTTCATGGCCTCTGAAATAAAGATAAGGACCATACAAGAAAGATGATATTCATGGGGACTGTTGTCATCTGTTCCTGACACTTTCTTTGCCTACCTTTACTCCAATTCCCAGAGCAACTCTGAAAGGTAGATTTGGGTTATTCCATTCTGCAGATAAGGGAAACAAAGCTCAGAGAAGTCCAGTCATTTATCCAAGACCACACAGCCAAGAAGCAGCAGAGCCAGGGGTTCAAACCTGAATCTATCTAGCTGCAGAGTTAACACTCTTGAAATAAACTGAGCTGAATTGAAGTTAGTATCCTTTTATATGGCCCTGTCAGAGGTGATGCCCTGTGCTGATTAATCAGGGGTTGGCTATCAGGAGCTGTCTGAAAATGAATATGGGGTCTAACTCGGCTGTTGAGTGACTATCCCAAACCATTCTTGATACTTTGTAGCCTCACTGAACACCTATGCATGGCTGTTATCTAGCCCTGAGATGAAATCTGAACCTCTTACCCAGCATTCACCCTCTGACCTCTGCTTGCATCTGCAGACCATCTCGACCTCACCACCCACCCAGCCTCAGATGCATGGGATGGCCAGAGGATACCTTGGTACCCACTGAACCAAGGGACCACCCAATTTCTTCTTGTGGGAGGGGAAGGCTCTTGGTTCCCACATCAAAGCCACCCACCTCTTAGAGAAAGTCCTGGGAAGTGCCCGATGCTTGAGCCTGCATGACCCAATTACAACCTAGGTCACCTGAACAATCCCTGTGCAGGGGACCCCTTTGCCATCACTCCCACTGCCCAGCATCCAGGTGTTCAGCCACTTGCCTCGTATGGATCTCCTAGAAAATCTGAGACTTCTTCAGCAGCTGGAGGCTGAGGGTGGAAAGAGTTGGAGGCCCCTGGCCGTGCACCCAGGCAAGGTGGAGCGTCTTGCCCACCCCTCTGTGACGTGGCTGAGTGCAGAATTGGAACAGCGGACCTGAGTGTCTTGGATTACAAGAGTCCTGGTGCTTCCAAAGGCCCGATGAGTTTGTTTGCCTCTAGGCCTCTAGCATGGAAGTTCCAAGTGGTTAATATTCTCCTGATAAGAAAACATATGTTCCCCGAATTTAGCAGGAGTTATAATAAAACCATCATGTTTCTAAATCCTTAATCCACAATGAAGGAGTTTAAATCCCAACGGCATTCCAATGTTAGCTTTTTCAGGAATACTTACAGGGCAATTTGGGCCTGATTATTAAAACAGCAGGCCGTCTGCTTCCTTTCTGTTCACTTAAGAAAAAAATTGAATCACAATTCATAAACTAGTCTCTAGGCTCTATAAATTGAAAAGATTTTCTTTCCAAGCAGGATAGCTCAGAGGTGTTGGGGAAGCTTGCAAGTCAAGAAGTGGGATGGTCCTTCATGGGAAGGTCTCCTTTAACATTCACTGCCAGACGGGCTCCGTGGTACATGCCTGTAATCCCAGCGGCTTGGGAGGCTGAAGCAGGATGATTGCAAGTTCGAGGCCAGGCTCAGCAACTTAGTAAAAACCTAAGCAACTTAAAACCCTGGCTCAAAAATAAAAAAAAAAAAAAAGAATTAAAGAGCTGGGGATGTGGATGTGGCTCAGTGTTAATCACTCCTAGGTTCAATCCCAGGTATTAAAAAAAAAAACTACTCCCCACCAGCCCATAAGTAGAAATAATTGTCCCAAATCTACAGACGAGGCAGTGGAGGCTCTCAGATGGCAGTGGCCTTGCTAAGTCCACATGCTCACGTCTGGAGGAGATGGGATTCAAGTGCAAACCTCTCCATCTTCAGTGTCAAAGCAAAGCCCCACCCGCACTAACTGCCCTCAAGGCCAGTCAGGGCAGAGACCAGCAGCCCTCCTGGACCTTTGCCAACATCAGGATTATCTCTTTCAAAAAATCAGCCTAAATTGAATGTTCAAAAATAAATCTGTAAAAATTAAAGTTGTTCTCAGTTCTGACAAATCCTCTGGCTCCCAGAGGAAGTTCTGTAAAAGAACCGCATGGCCTTGGGCAGGTCATGCCAACTCCCAGCCATAGTTCTGTCATTTGTGCAATTAAGATCGTGCCACCCCCTCCCTTGGGCCCTGGGAGGGTTAAATGAAAGTCTTGGTTCTCGTGCACGTTTCATCCTTGTTGTTAGTTCCTGAAATAAGTATTATTCAATAAATGATCATGTAACACTACATATCTACGGAGCATGTCCCTTGTGTTGGGTGCTGAAAGGACTGCATGTTCTGGGACTAGGCAGGTACAGATTTTACAGATGAGGAAACTGAGACTCCAGCAGGATAAATGATTTGCCCAAAGCCATACAGTGAGCTGTGAATCTGAGATTTAAATCCAGCCCCACTGAGTTTAAAAGTCATGCTGCTACCTGTTGTACTATCTTATTCTCCAGAAACCAGGAGGAATACATACTTTATGTGGCCAAGGCTGAATTCAATGGCTTACCTTTTTCTCTCTTAATGCTCACCCCAACTCCTTCTGGAAAAGCCGAAGGTGTCTGTGTGAGCTTCCTACTCTCTCAAGGACACTGAGCTCAGAGAGTTTCATCCATTTCTGTCAATATAGAGCAGCAATTTTGCCTGCTTCTCATAACCTTCAAAAACAAGCCACTGGGGTCACCAAAGCCACTGGCAGTTGTGACATCCCTTAGGCTCTTTTGAACCCGATATCTCCCCCAGGGTTGGAGGAGGCCCTGTCTCCCAGGTAGGAGTGGCCAGAGGATGAAACCCAACTTTCCTGTTGTGGTTTACTTGCTGGTCAATTGCACTCCTCCTGAAAGAGATTTGAGATGGAATTTCTCAGCAGTAACAACCACTTAAGAGACGGCTGCAGTGTCTTCGGAACAAATTTAAGAGCTTAAGAGCTCATGAGTCTCTCTCTGGGGAAGAGGCCTGGAGACTGTGACCAGAGCAGGTGCTGTGAGAGGGCTTATCCACAATAGCAGAAGTGGGGGACCCTGGAGAGCTGGCGCTGTGGGACTCACACAAAGCCTCAGGCAGGAAACCACTTTGTAATCTGCATCTCTAAAGAAAAGGAGAGTCCCACCTGGGAGAGAGGAGGGAGGGCAGGAGCACAGGCTTCCCCTTTGAGGTGATTTCTTGTTATTAGGAAGCAAATTCTTCCCTCCTGGGTTGCCAGAAACCAAGAGAACCAAACACATTCTGTGGTGCTGTGAGGATAGATGGTTCTGGAGAGAGGGGCACATGGGGCAATTCCAGAGAACTGCAAACAGGGCCTGGATTCTGCTTGCAGCCCAAGAAGGACTGTGCATCAGAAAGGTTCTGAGTCTGGGTCTCTCTGGATCCACCTGGTAAATATTCCCTGCACTCTGATCTAAGCTTGGAGGACTCCAAACAAACCTCACACCCGTGCTTTTCAGAGGTTCACGGTTACCGAGGGAGGCAGCACACAAAGGGATCGTTTCATTAGGGCATCTTGCAGGATTCGTTCACCCTCTCCACCACGAGACAGTGCCAGGCACCAGGGGGCATCGTGGGGATTCAGAGTCGCATGAAGTATGCATCCAATGCTTCAGTGCAATGTTGAGGAGATTGTCAGCACAGAGGAGGCACCTATGTGGACTGGAGAAGTTTGTAAAGGTTGAGCGGCGGTGGCAAGAGGGAAGGTGGTGGAAAGGAACTCCTCGAAGAAGAAACAGCCTGATCACGCGCACAGTGGCCAGAGAGCTTCTGCTGTGGTTTGGACGTGAGGTGTCCCCCAAAGCTCCTGTACTACTGCAGGAAAATTTAGAGGTAAAAAGATTGGATGATGAGAGCTAAAACCTGATCAGTCCATCCTAGTTTGAATGGACAGGGTGGTAACTGTAGGTAGGTGGGGTGTGGCAGGAGGAAGTGGGTCCCTGGGGGGTGTCCCCTGGAAGGGTGCATCTTCCCTGCAGCCCCTTCCCCTTGCTTCTCTGCTCCCTGGCCTCTGTGAAGGGAATGTCATTCCTCCACCACGCCCTTCTGCCACCATGAGCTGCCTCATCTTACACCTAGAGCAATGGAGTTGGCCGACCATGGACTGAACCTCTGACACTATGAGCCAAAATAAACTTCTCCTCTAAATTGCTTTTGTCAGGTATTTAGGTCACAGTGACAAAAGACAGACTAACACAACCCAAGACAACATGCCCAGCCAGTGTGGTCTTCTCACAGTGCTGACTTTCAGATACGCCTGACATGAAGTCCACTGTTCACTCCAGGGTTTGTCCTTAGGATTGAACTTGGGCCTCGGGAGCATGGGCTGCAGAGGCTCCATGATCTCATACTCCAGAGGGTAGTGGGACTCAGCTCCAGGCCTCCAGTCAGGCCTGGTCTCCTTCAAGTGTAGTGATACTCGCCCATGCACCCTCTCAATAAGTTCCCTGGGGTGACCCCCATGGGGTGCCACCTCCTTTCATGGCATGCTCTGAGAAACCCTGAAGGCTGCTGAGAACTAAACCCAGACTATAGTTTTGTGGAACATGGTAGGGTGGAGGTGCAGAGAGGAACTGTCCTCTTCCTTGCTGGAGCCCTACTACGCTCAGGGCCTACTATGCTCCAAGTACACATTATCACACTCTATCCTCACCCCGACCATGAGAGGTCAGTATTCTGGTCCTTATTCTACCGATGACATTCCTGAGACTTGGGGACCTCCAGGGACCTGCCCAAGAACTTCCTGACGTGACAGAGTCAAGCCAGCTTCTTTGCAGCCTCTGCTTCCAACATGCTTTCCCGAGACTTCTGGGCACATGCCATTCAGGCCTCAGCTCAGGTGGAAGCTACTGATCCAAAGGATCTCTCACCTCCCACAGCACTTGTTCCTCTCTGAAGGGACAGGACAGGCTTCTTTACCACCTGCCTCCTCCCCCGGCTCCTGACCCGTTCACTGCCTTACCCTTGGTGCTCCAGAGCAGGGCACGTGAAAATCCAAACAAGTGGCTGCTGAGTGAATGGAGCCACATGGCCATCCCCTGAACCCAGCCTTATCACCCTGATGGTGGCCAATGTCCCACTGGGGACTTGTACAGATTCTGGTGACTGCAGATCAACCCAAAGTCCCACAAACACAGGACTTCATGAGCTTCTCATAGGTGACAGCAAGACATTTCATAGTTTTCATTTCTACCTGAGCCAAAGGGGACAGTCTAGTAAGGTTCTATATGACCAACAATTAGGACTTGCGAATTAATAGCACTCCTTCCTCCACACTTCCCCTCACTCACTTACACGAGAGTGTGGCTGAGGACGGTTGGTTGCCTAGCCCCTCAGACACGCGTCCTTGCAGAGTGTGGGCCGCTCGGGGTTGTTAGCAGACATGCACTATCAGCCTCTTGGAGTGTGGCCTTGAACAGGCTCTGACTTTCAGTCGCTGCTATCATGTGTCACACTTGCTGTGTGAGCTCACACGTCGTGTTTATCTGGGTTCATTACTCCGTTCTTGTGTGGTGCCATTTTGATTGTGACTTTTTTCTCTCTCCAATGCTTTATCGCCTCCCAATCCTATTTCCACTGAAAAGCAGTGACAAGATCATTGGCCCTCTTTCACAAGTCACAGTCCTGAATGTTGGAGAGTCCCTGCCCCCTGCCTCATGAGCCCCTTTAATCCTTGATGACCATGTCCCCTTTGGCTTTGACACATGACATGCACTCCTAAAAATCACATGTGAGGGGGAAATAGGGTGAGAGGCACAAATGTCACCAGTGACATATACAAAAGGGAGAATGAGAGAGTGTGAGCACAGTTCTGTACCGTATCACCTGAGCATGGTGTTTGACCTTGAACAGACTTGGTATTCGCAGTAGGGGGAGTGGACCCGTCCACACCTGTGGTTACAACCTCCCATCTGTTTCCCAGATTCCCCTTCCACCGCTTCACAATGACACCGCAGCTGCACCCCTTCCCACATCCACTCCCACCACAAATGTCAGCTCTCTTCAAGGTCAGATGCCTTATCTAGCATAGCACGTGTGAAAATGTGCTGATGTTTTCTCTTTCTCTCGTTTTTATGCATCACGGATGATGTTTTTGAGTGTGATGCGCCTTCTGTTTTTCCCAGGATATGTGGTGAAGTAGGAAACCGGTGGGTGTTGGTGGGGCACACAGGTGCAGGTGTTTTGGGGGTGCACATGTGTGGGTGTTGGTGGGGTGCACATGTGTGTCTTCTGTTCTTCTGGGGCTCAGGTCAGCTGGATGCAATCTGCTATATCCACCCGATATTTCTCAGGGGGCAGATGGCGCATCACCGAATGTGAAATTCCCATTATCTTCAGACGGTTCTTTAGTATGTGTGTTGAGACAAATCATTTATTGAAACAGATTCACATTTTCAAAACAAGTGTTTTGGCAAGACCGACCACGCCTGATTCACTCTTCATCCTGCTTCTGTTTATTCAGACTGGACCAAGAGGATCGAGTACCAGCCTGGCTCAGGGAGTGTGCCCTTGTTCCCCAGCATCCACCTGGAGACATGCGACGGAGCCGTGTCCTCGCTCCAGGTCACCGCGGAACTGCAGACCAATTACATTGGCAAGGGCTGTGACCGGGAGACCTATTCTGAGAAATCTCTTCAGAAACTGTGCGGTAAGTTTTCCTCACGGGAATATGTTACATTGATTCCATTTAAATGATAGATGCAACTAAAGGCCTGTATTATTAAACTCTGTTTATGTATGATTTATCCAAATGCAGCAATGCATTCTACTGTCATTAGAACAAATTTTTTAAAAGTAAAAGTAAAACATAGAAGAGACTCAGCTTGCCGCTGCATGCATGTTTGTAGCTCGTAGATGGATGTTTGCTGTGGTGGAGGATCAGGAGGCATCGCAGTGTCTGGAGCAGACACAGCAGCTTCAGGCCCTATCTGCCAGTTGTGTGGCCTTGGCCAATAGAACCAGTGGGATGTGTAGCTGGGCAGGGCTCGGTCTCCTCTCTACAGGGCCAGCTTCATGACTTGCAAGGCCCAGTGCAATGAAAACGCTGGACCCTTGTTCAAAGATGATTAAGAATTTTAAACAGCAATGCATTAGACCAGGTGCATACAACTAAGCTAGGGACTCTGCACAAGGCTCAGGTCAATCGCCCACCAAGCTGGGCCCTGCCATGCACAGAGGAGCTTTTGTTGGGTAGAGGTGGCTCATTGAGATCCCCCGTGTGGGGAAGAGAGGATTCGCTGTCCATGGGCTGAGAGGTGGAGCCGGCCTGAAATGGAGAGGCCAAGCCGATGGGGGTGGGATGCTACAAAAGGAGGAAACCTCACTTTGAGCACCAACTGTGTGCATCCTGTGAGACTCTTTATGGTCATTTGCTCAATTTAGCTCCCTGTCTTCTCTGTAGGGAGAATGTCCTTCACTCAGCTTTAGAGATGAGAATTTGGGGACCCAGAATGTGAAAATGACTTGTTCAAGTTCATACAGGTAGCAAGTGCCACCAGTTGAAGGTAGATCTGTCTGAATGGTGGGGTCTTAGCTCTGTCTCCATGAAGGCCAACCTAGCCCCTGGAGCTGTAACTCTCCTGTGAGCCCATGGGAAGAGAGGGTAGCATCCCAGGAGGTGGGGACAGTCCTGTGTGCTTGGTAAGTCAGACTGCAGTTCATTGCTTCTTTGTTCTTTCCAAGAATATCCAGGGACTCCCCTTGGACTCCTAAACGACACTGTGGGAGCTGCCACTCCCCAGAGAGCCCCCACTCCCCAGAGACCCCCCACCACTATCTGGAGGAAGGCAGATTTCCTCCTTTGACTTTGGTGTGCAGGAACACACACACATCTTTACCTACACTCCTCTTGCTCAAAGAACTAACTGCAAATTTTAGAACTGAAATGCATCCTGCTTAGGTGTCACCATGTTCCTTCCTCACGTCACCAGGTTGGCAGGGAAGGCCTGTGGGACAATGCAGTAGGTTGGGGGAACACTTCAACTCCAGTGTTCCAAGCCACTCTCGCGCTAGGCTGGAAACTGCCTGCAGGCCTCTCCTTCCCTCTGGGTGTGCAGAAGCCATCTAAATGGACTTCTTGCTTTTAACAAGTGTCCCCTTTCATTCCCTGTGTACCTGGATTATAAATCAACTCAACCCTGTGCCTCGTGGGTTGGAGTCATTTCCTTAAATCCTCTAGGTGAGGAGGAGTTGATGGGATCTGCCTGATAAAGATCAGGGGGCCCAAGGACAGAGGTGTGAGATATGGAGGGCAAGAGATATGAGATATGGAGGGCAAGAAGGAAGACACTTCAGAGCAAAATTGCACATGGTGGGTTAACACATCTTGCTCCATTGGGCTGCCGGGGTCACCATGCAGGAAGGCAGGCTACCTGGGCCATGAAAGCAGCTCCCTGCAAGTACAACATCCTCTGATGCTGGGAACTGCCCTTTGAATGACACAGGTCTATTGTTCTCTGGTGACCTTACCTACCCCAGGCACTGCCCACCATACTTACAGGAACACTCTCCAAGGACAGTCCTGCCTCGCGGCAGAAGCCTGACTCTTGATTGCACTGGGGGAGAGTTCAAGGGAAAAGATCAAAAGCAAAGGTGTGGGACCCCAGGCTCCAGGCTCTGTCTGAACTCCCAGGGGGATGCTGCTGGATCCCTCCTGAGACTTAGGCTAGGCTGCAGTCCCTGGCTCTGGGGTAAGCTCTGTGTTTTCAGTGGATGGGGGAAAGGCTTTTTGCTGTGCTTCCCAGCCAGAGAGCTACCAGGTCACTTTAAGTCTGAGCATTCATCCAGTTTTCATTCTACAGATCTTCACTGACTTTGGAGGGAAACAGGGAGACCAATTAGGATGTTATTGCCATGGTCTAAGCAAGAGATAATGAGTTCTGAACCAGGGGAGAGGCTGGAGGGATGGATCTAAGACTGATTTAAGAGGCAAAATCAGCAAGATTCAATGATTGATTAGCTACCAAGACTGAGCAAGAAGGAACCTAAGCAGGCCCTCTGTGAGCCTCTAACTGGATGAGGGTACCCTGACCAGAGCTAGGAATCCAGGAGCAGGAGCAGATAAAGGGGACAGTGATGACAGTAATCTGGGACGCTCAGGGGAGGTGCCTAATTCTAGCCTCCTCCACCCTGCAGATCCATGATTGCAGCCCAGGACATCGCCCTGGTGTCCGCCTGTCTCCCACTTTGGTCCCTCTACCTTCAGTTCTTTTCCCTAAGCCTCTGCTGGTGTTTCTACCACTGGGACCCTCTCTCTCCTTCCCTTCAGGCACTGGTCACCTGCCTCCATGCACACCAGGGCTCCCTCCTGGGGTGATTGCCTGGTGGCTGGAGTTCACAGCTTCCTCTGTGAGGCTGCGGTTGTTCAGGAGTCTAGCCAGGTATGTCCCCCGTCCTCATGGAAGCCTGGTCATTGCCCAATGCTTCCTCCTCCAGAAGCATCAGCTCCATGAGGGGTAGTGAGAGGTTCCTGTTTGAGGGAAGCAGACAACAGCTGACCTTAGGCCTGCTGCCAGGAAGTACCTGAGCAGAAGCAGCAGCATGTGAAAAGCACCGGACATCAGGCATTAATGGTACTAATGGAGACACTTCCCCTTCCATCTTAGACAGAAGCATTGGAGGGCCCTGAAACCATGTCCCCCATGTGAGCCAGACATCACCTAACAATGTCCCCACCACCCTGCCTTTTGTAAAGCCAGGCTTCTAGGAGAAATTGGCTAACCATTTAAACTTCTTTCAAATCAGGTAAGAGCCCCCTGCCTCAATACTAGACTTTCCAGAGGCAAACTTAAGTATGAACTTGAATATGAATTGAATGTAGAAGCCTTCAGCAAGACCTCTCCGATGAATTAAATTTGACATTAACAACAGCTCAGGAAAAGGCCCACTTCAGTGACCCCACGTCACTACATATTACAGAAAATAGAAAAGTGCTTTGTGATGCTTATACCCTATGTAGCACAGAGGTCAGGGGCTGTCCCTCGAGGGGATCTCAGGGATCCTGGCAGCCAGCCAGTACCTACTGCACACAATGCCAGGGGCAGCTGTTTTGTTTGCAAGTTGAGGATTCCCAGGACAGGTCCTGCAGAAAGAAAGGCCACAGAGTGGGAACATGTTATTCAAATCAATGCTGCATATGTTGGAGCAGGGCAGGTGGCCAAACCTGGTCAGCCTCAGGATTGGTACACTTTTGAGCCAGGAGATTTTCATGAAGGATTCATTCATTCATTCATTCATATATTTATTAATTCCACAAATGTTTGTTATCCCTCCAAATGCTGTACTAATTCTTGAAATGATATAGATATTAATAGAACTACTTACAAATTCAGTCTCCTGGGGAAGACAGACATGTTTAAAAAGTTACAAGGCAGTTTTTTAGGAGCTATGAAAGTCTGTGGTTTTTAATTACACCTTTCAGTTTAACAGAAGTTGTTCTCATCAAGAATCAGCACTAGAAGCTTTAAATGCTCAGAGTAGCTCAACTCCAAGAAGCCATCACGGGTTTCTCCCAGACAAGGACAATAGGAGAACACCTGTTGGGAATCAGATTAAATCACTAATCACTCATCAGCAAAGAGTGCACACACTGACTCCTGAAGGATGGCAGTGAGCAGGGACCTCTTATTTCCTGGGGGTCATTTAAGCAGCTGCCAACCACATGCCCTCCCGTGTTGGAGAAAAGTTTTTGTCTTCAGTGGCCTTGTCCAAGCTGGTCAGCAGCTAGGTAGGTTTCCAAGGCCCAGCCCCAGGAGTCTGGCTTGCCACGCTCATCCATAGCCCAGCTGGCTTCACTTAGAAGTCAAGGTTTCTATTCCAAGGCCTGGAGGAACCCCTTTGTCTAGGATTCTAGAGGTAGAATGTGTCAGCTTGTCATTACTTTGTCAGATATTTTCAGAATATCTTAAAAGAAAACTTAAAGGAGGAAAAATTTAATTTGAGCTCATGGTTCCAGAGGTTCAGTCCATAATGGGCTGAGTCCACTGCTCTGGGCCCAAGATAAAACAGCACATCATGGCAGAAGGACATGAGGAGGAAAGCTGCTCAGGACGTGGTGTTACAGAGGAGATTTACCCCTAGAACCAAGGCGTCTGTGCGGATCTGCTCCCTGTATCCTTGCCATCAGGCAGGGAATGGTGTTAAGCAAGTTGCATCAAGTATAGACAGGATTTTATTAGAAAAGATAGAAAAGAAGGCATCCAGGACACAAACTGGATGGGTCACCTTAAGCAAGGTCCATATGGCCTTTACACTCTTAGGATTTTTAAGATTAGGGTCTCCTTGTTCCTCTCCCCCCCACCTTGATTGTTTATTACTGTCCAATTGTTCTTAGCAAACTTTCTTTGTGAGGGTCCTGATGTAGTTGCAAGGGGTGATCAGGTGGTTGTGACATGGTTTTGGTGATAAGGGAGGTTCCTGGTGACATGGTAGCATGTGACATGATTTTGAAACAAGTTTCTTAAGGGGATGCAATTAACTGTGATGAGGGGAGGTTTGACCTATTAGGTCCCACCCTTCAGGTGCTTGGCTATTTGATAAGGCTTCCTAAGATTTTAAATAAGGATTCCCTTGAGGAATTGTAATTCTCTATGGCTTTGAAAGGTCAGGCATTTCACTTTGATTACTCCAGATGCCCGTTTGCCCAGTAAGAATTCCCACAGTTTGTAACTCAAAGATTTTACTTAATAATATCTTTTTATAAGTGATTGTTTTTCACCTTTCATTCCCCTGCCCACCTGTTCACCACTGACCAACCTACCTAACAATGGCTACCTAACAGTCAGGAAGCAGAGACTGGGAGGGGAAGGGCCTTAGGGAAGATGCACCCTTCCAGGGCACACATGCTGTCACCTACCCAATCTCCTCCAGTCACACCTACCTGCCTACAGTGACCATCCAGGCAGTCCATTCAAAGTAGGATGGACAGCTCTCGTAATCCGATCATCCCAACTCTGAACATTCCTGCATTCACACAGGAACTTTGGGGAACACCTCGTATCCAAACCATAACATAGAAGGATATCAAATTGTAGATTCAACATGGTGTGAGTTTCTAAAAAGATATCAGAAAGAAGTTCTCCATGTCTGTGCCTCCGATACCCAGATAGGGAAAAGGCATTGTAGCTGTTGGTATCAGTCACTTATACAAATTATCAGCCAGGCAAGGACAGGTTATCCTGCAGTAATAAATGGCCTCACAATCTCACTGGCTTTAAAGGACAATGGTTTCTCCTTCCTATCACATGTCCTTGGCTTAGCTGAGACTCTGCTCCATGGTGGTTCCCCACCGGGACCCAGGCTAATAAAATAGCCCCTATCTAGAACATTGTTCATCTCTGTGCAGATGTAAAAAATAGGTGAACCATGCCTGTCTCTTGGGCTTCTGCCCTGACATGACATATGTCCACTCACATTTCAGTCTTATGACTGAGCTGAAGTCATGGGTCAGAAAAGAGTATTGCATATAGATGTGTCCCTCCACCAGACAGCCCTGGTGGTCCATCAGGCACAGGACCTCCCTGCTTCCCTGAATCTCTCTTCCACTTCATTGCTCCTTCTAGAAAGTAAAAGGCTTACCAGGTCCCTAAAGGTAGAATCACTTGTCTGGCTCAGACGAGCACAAGCATAGCTTGAACACCATGTCAGCATTTATTGAAATGATGCAGGGTCCATATTGTGCAGCAACCATGCCCACATGTGTCTTATCCGTGCAGAGAATGCTGTACAGAGTGGTCCCCGTTCCTTGTTTGCAGTGACTCCTCTCCCTGAAGCCCTCCCACTTCCATCTACCCCCTCCAACCTCCTGTGATGGACCCAGAGGGCTCTGTGTCTGTCACCCTTGCAACAGGCCCACTTTGAATTGCTAAGAATGCTGCCTGGTCACACCAAGGACACCCCAAGCAGAATGCAAACCCAGAAAGTGACCGCCACCCCCAGGCCTCATTTGAATTCTTATACCATAGTGTGCCCCCAAGTCTGCCTCTTTCACCCTTGTCTGTATCAACTTGCTGGCTCAGAGTGGCTTCCCCAACTCTGATGAGGTCCAGGGAGCTGGTGTCAGATCTCACCTCAGTTTTGAAGCCCCCAGCACTCTAGCTGCAGCTGCTGTGCACCAGGTCAACAGGAATTCTCTGCTCCTGGAGGCTCCAGGAACTGTCAGGAAGGATTCCAAAGGAGTTTCTTAAATGCACCCTGATGTTCAGATGATGTGTATCATCTCTGCATGTGATACAGCTGTGATGTACCCTGTTTCTCCACCGCTGCTCTCAGAAGAATTTGGGAGAAAGTAAATCTTTCTCCGTTTGTTTAAGTGCACCAAAAAATGAAATACAATCTGTTAAGTTTATGGAAGTCTGTACCATCTGGTTAAATGTGGCTTCATGCTTTCCAACAGGCAACATCTACAAGACGGAGGGTAGCCTGTCACTCCACCTCCACAGGAAAGATGGGGGTTCCACATCGATGGCCCTGCCAGGGTGCATGTTGTCCTCAATGAGCCTCTTTGTGGCATCATCCACCTGTGTAGGCGGTGGGGTCCTGTGGCACTGGGTTATGCTGTGGAGGCCAACTTGCCGGCCTCCTGGACACTACTGTGTGGTAGAAAGGCCCCTGCCTGCATTTCTGAGCGCTGCACCTGCCTCTAGCCAGCTGTGTCGCTGTGCAATCTTGGTTCAGTCATTTTCCCTCCTTTCAGCCTCGGTTTCCATATTTGCAAAATTCCCAGGAAGTTACAAGATCTGCCTCCAGGCTCACTGCAGTGGTCCAGTGGGGAGCATGGGCTTTGGAGCACGCCCTGATGATGGGCCTGCTCACTAGCTGGCTGCAGTCCTGGGCTCACTCAGCCTGGAGTTTCTTACCATAAACAGGACTCCTAGTGGTATTTACTACACACAAGTAACTAAGTAACCATGTAAAGTACTTATCTAAATCAGGTCTGACACCACTCAGTGCCCATCAGAAAAATTTCTAGGAAAATAATAATTCTATGACAGCAAAACTATAAAAAACAAAGTTCTGTAAATATCAGCTGCATGCATAGAATGTCACCGTCCAGGGCTCGGCTTATCCCATAACCAGTTGTGCCTCCCAAACTTTCTTTCATGTCACCCCAAACTAGTCCTGAATTTTCAACCAATCCCTTCCCTAGTCTAAGGTGTCAAGTGCAGTGTGAATTCTACAGGCACAGCAGAGTCCTTAGCCAAAAGAAGAACCTCTTGTGGGGGAGTTACAAGCCCTGCAGAGCCAGCCTCCAGATCCCCTGTGTGGAGTCCTGTGAGTAGAAGCTAGAGCCAGCCTCCACAGGCACCAGGAGCACATCTGCCCCACTGTGTTGGCATCATTGGCCTGAACCAGCTAATCAGCCTGGAGTCCTGAGCAGCCAGCCTTCATCTCTGTGGCCACCCCAGACTTCAGGAACCACAGACACTCTGTGTTCCCCAGTCACTGACTGTCTTCATACTGGAAAATCCTAGTGTCAAACTGGTGTCAGGTCACCTGAGTATCAGGTGACTATCCAGAGCTTCTCATGGGTAGGAAGATGGGCAGTCATGAACACCCCAGTCGCAGGACAGGCAAAACCCCTGGGAAATACCCACATAGACAGTGCGCCAACTCTGCCCACACTTCCCCTGCTGAGCACACATCAAGAGACCTATGTCTCCCACCTTCTCAGGCATGCAGTTCTAGAGGCCTCTCAGGATGGACACCTCACAGGGCTGCACAGAGCATCTGGGCTCCCTGGAAGCATATTTTTCACATGGTGCAACCTTCCACAGCAAGTCAGTGGCTTTTGACCGGAGGATCTGCTCCCAGGCTCCGGGAAAGCTGGCTGTGCTGAGCCTTTTACAGAAATGCTCTGGTTTCCAATATGGCGCCTTCTTGAGGATGTTCGTTGGCCATTGTAAATGTGGGAGATTTTTTGTGGTAGCTGACCTTGAAACCCACACCCTCCCGAGAAGAGGCTCTGCTATACAGAAGCCCAAACTCCATGATGCTGGCCCACAGCAGGTGCACAGAGTCAGCCTCCATCAGTTTATGACTGATGGGTCAGTGCAGTGCCAGGTGGCAGCCCCCATGCCTGCCTTACACACCCTAGTTCTCATTAGCTGAACACAGCAAGGAGCTTCCGACCTTCCTCTTTCCCTGAGTGACTGAGTCCTGCCTCTGTATGGGCAGAAGGATGCCGAGCACTCTGCATCTGAGCCTTTCTGGAGAGTGAGTGGGGTCCTCCCAGCAGCGCAGTCCAGTGTCTCTGCCAGGCCACCCATGCCCTCTTACCTCAGCCCACTCTCCACCAAGCTGACCTGTGCTTCTCCCTGAACACTCATCTGCCCACTGTTTTTCACCGCTCCACATTATGTCCCCTGTCCATAGCCTGGAATCCTACTGGTTGCAGAAATAATAATGGTGCTGATGATAAAGTTGCAGCTAACACTCACCATGTGGCGAGCATGCTGCTCTGGGCTCCCATGCATTAACTCATCCAGTCCCCAAACTCACTGGGGAGAGGAAATAGAGTCAGAGAGGTCAGGTGGCTTGCTCCCCATCATGAAGCTAGCACATCATGTTGCCAGGTGTCAAATCCAAGTGCTGCTGGCTTCATGTTCTCCACCACTGAACCATTTGACCTCAACAAGTGGTAATGAAAAAGCAAGCTGAGGACAAGGGGTTCACGCCACTTCTCATGGGATCAGGACCTGGAACTCCCCCTAGTCACAGGGTGGATCATACTGGGTCAGCATGTGGCCTCTGAGCTCCTGCAGGTCAGGGACTGTGTCTGATTCACCTTCAGGATGCCAGCACCTAACAGAGGACTTGGCAAATGGTTAGTGCCTCAATAAATAGCTGATGGGTTAGTGGATGGATAACTCCATCCATCCACATCCAACCCTGCCCTTCTCCAGGAACCCTCCTGGCTGTTACAGCTCCCGAGTTCCCTCAGCTCCCTAAACTCATCCTGCAGTCCCTTTTCCTTAGAGAATAGTGACTTGCAACCCACCTGGCCACTGCCATCACCTGTGCCTGATGCCAAAGTGACTGCTGTCTCTGGAGGGATAGGGATGGCCTTGGACACTTCTCCCAGGTCACCGAGATCAGGTCTAAGCACAGACCTGATCCAGGAGCAGAAAACAGAAGATGAAGATGCCCAGCCCCTGAGGACTGACCCTTTGTGCTTTCTGTCTCCCTGTCCTGCAGGAGCCTCCTCTGGCATCATCGACCTCCTGCCATCGCCCAGCGCTGCCACCAACTGGACTGCAGGACTGCTGGTAGACAGCAGTGAGATGATCTTCAAGTTTGACGGCAGGCAGGGTGCCAAGATCCCTGATGGGATTGTGCCCAAGAACCTGACAGACCAGTTCACCATCACCATGTGGATGAAGCACGGCCCCAGTCCAGGCCTGAGAGCTGAGAAGGAGACCATCCTCTGCAACTCAGATAAAACGGGTAAGCCCCCTAGTCCAGCGGGTTCTGTCCCAGGTATCTGGACACGGACATGGTCATGGGGAAAGGGAGAAAGGAAGCAGTGTGGGAGGGGCCCTGGGAATGCATTCTGGTCTCTGGGTTTCTGGCTGTGATTTTACTGGGCTTGGGACAAAGCAGGAGTAGGAAAGGGGAGAAGGTACAGGTATAGATACAAGGATGCAAAACTGGAACAAACTGGATTCCTCAGAACTCCAACATCCCCCAAGGTGCCTTAGGGTGGGAGGAGGAATCCTCATCTTGACTTCAACAGGGAAGCTCCACCTTTAATACAGAAAGACTCCCAAAGGATTTCTTTGGAATAAAAGGGTCCTGCAACTTAAAAAGTAGTTATTTGAAAATCATTGGCACAGGTAATAATGGTAACTCACACGACCTAGGGATTTCAACAAGCTACACCTGGGCAAGGCAGTTCACAGGTTGGTGGTTAAAATTACTCCACCTCTTAGTAGCTATGTGACCCCAGGCAAGTTGTTGGGCCTCTCTGTGCCTCACTTTCCCAGTCTATAAAATAGGCATTATAGTATTATAATGGGTTTGTATGAGGATTAAGTGACTTCATACACATGAAGTGCTTAGCACAGTGCCTGGCACAAAGGACTTGTGATTGGTATTGGCTCTTACTATTTAGTTTCTGACTCCTTTTCCAACATTTTATAATAGTATTATTGCTTCCAGCCTTAATGATAAGTACCTGAGAAGTTCAGCAACTTGTCCCTGATAGTCAGACAGCCAGCAAGTCTCAGTGCTGGAATGACAGCTTAGACCCAATCAAAGCCAAGCCCCATGCTCTTGTTGCTAAAGTCCACACACACACACACGTGTGCACATGTGCACACATGCACAAATATTCTGAGATCTTATGCAAAACATGTAACTGTCTTGAATTATACTTACCATTTTCCATTCAAATACAACTTTTGTTAAAATGTCCCAAATAAGTAAAAACCATGGCAGATATAACTCTAAGAAGGAACATAGGAAAAGGGCCTGCCGCTCAGCCTCTACTGTTGGACAGCTCTAGTTCCACCCCTTCAGGTACAACCTCAAGGAGGTGCCCATCTCTCTGAACCTCAATGTTTTAGTCAGCTTTTGAGTCCCTGTGACCAAAATACCTGACAAGGACAACTTAGAGAAGGAGAAGTTTATTTTGGTTCACGGTTTCAGAGATTCAGTCCATGGTTGGCTGACTCTGTAGCTCTGGGTCAGAGGTGAGACAGAACATCATGGATAAAGGGTGTGGAGGGGGCAAGCAGCTCTGGAGTGACCTACCTTCTCCAGCCACACCCTGTCTGCCTACAGTTACCAACCAATCAATCCATACCAGTGGATTAATCCACTGATTATGGTATACCTCTCATAATCTGATCATTTCCCCTCTGAAAATTCTTGCATTGACTCACACATAAGTTTAGGGGGACACCTCATATCTAACCATAACACTGCTTCATATCTAACCATGTCTAACCATAACACTGTAAAATAAGGAAAATAAACATGAAGTAAAGAGTGAAATCACCTTGAGCACCAGATAATTAATTAAGTAATTAATACCCTGTTAGTTACCTGGTGTTGCTAATGGTTGCTACCCCTGTTATCATCACGGCTTCTGGCTTTATTCCACTTTATGCTGCTGTAAGAACCTCCGCCCTGCCTGCTTCAATTGGTCTTTACAGCAGAGTTAATGCATCTTCTGGATGTGGAAACTGAGAGCGAGTTGCCTGGATTTCCCTTCATCACCAAACAAGCCTACAGAGGAGGGATCAGTGCCAACATCAGGTTTCTTCTGGGACTTGCATGCAGGAAGGATTCCACAGACCTGCATGAGGTAGCACTGAGATCTGGGACCAGGTTTAGTGGCCTGGCCCTAGCAGGACCTGGTGGTACACTGCCAACTTGGTCCTAAATCTCAAACCATGATGAGGTGGCAGCTTAGGATTGTGTAGACAGACACAGAGCTGCTGAGCTATGGTCAGTGACCACAGTGCTTTCCGAGATGTATCAGGTACCCCTGGGAGGCAGAGGAGACAGATGTAAATATTCCTGCTTTCAGAGGGAGCAAGTGGAATCTGGAAGGTTGAGTGATGGGCCCTGGATGATTCTGCCAATTACCAAAAACAGCAGGCTTGGACTCTTAGCTTGTGTCCAAGAACAGACAATTGCACCTCAGGTTCTCTTTAGAATAAGTTATTGCACTTGCAAAAATACATAATTGCCAGGGCCCCACTGTAGGACCATTCATTAGAATCTCAGGGGATGCTATTGGGCAGCCAAGGCTGAAACTCAGCATTATTAGACAATGATGCCTCAGGTCATCAGAGCACTGCCCAGATGGCCAAGACCTGTGCTCTGCAGCTTTAGCCTAGCAGAAAACAATGCTTTACAAAGCTCAAGATAGGCCCAGAGAAGATGAAAAGATTTTTCTTTAACTTCTCTGACTTTAAAAAGAAATTCTACAGATATATTTTTATCCTGAATAAAAATTAAAATAGTTGCACTAAATTCAAGCCTGATTAGGGCTTTTGCATATCAAAAATTTTCCCAGCTGTAAATGTTTATAGTAGAAACATGGAAAACACAGAAAAGTATGAAAATACACAAACCACAAAATCCTAATTCTTGGGGAGATAGCATCTGATAACACATTTAGTACACATAAGTACATTTCACTGAAATCTTTTTATCTCCTTATATATGTCCAATGTCCTTCCTTTTTCATCTATTCTTATATTGCATATGATAGTATTATCTGTTTCCTGTATAAAACTCTAGCCAAATCTTTCCTCTATGTGATAAAATATTCTTTAAAGAACAAATTGCATGGCAGCTTAAGACTCTGTCATGTGGATTTATAATACTTCATTTTTTTCTGGCTCCCTTTTGTTAGGTATTTAGATTTTTTCCTTTTAAATGCAAATAAAACAATCCTGTAGAGAGCATTCTACTATATAACTTTTGGACATTTCTGATTATTTCCTGACCAGAAGTTGAATTACTAAATCAAAGGATATAAATATTAAGAAAGCTATTAATGTAAATTGTTGAATTGCCCTTCATGAAAATTGCATTAATTTCTGTACGGTACAATAAGTAAAACATATTAATGCTGGCCCACTACGAAGTAATTTATAAATGGTTGGATAACAGAATTGACTAGTCAGCAAAGGCTAATTGCAGAGAAGTGGTTGTGGGTTCCACTGTTATCACTACCAACAAACAGGATTCCCAATGGCCAACTCTCTCTCACCAGTTTTCCCTGGTGCTGTTGTCCAGTGACAGGGGACCAGGGGAGCAAGGAAGCTCTGCTTTGCACAGACATTCTGAGACCACAGATCCTTGCACCGTTTGGTGCTGCTAATCTCAGCCACAGATCAGAGAGCTAGAATAGAGTTCAGGGCAGGAGGGTTTTATTGGCCAGGACAGCAGGTCCCCCTCTACCTGCCAAAACTTGGTCCCATTACCCCACCTGACTATGGAGAGGCTGTGAAATGTGTTTAATAGGAGCAAAGGGAGCGGGGCCAGGTGGACACACAGCAGCATCTGTCATGTGGGGCCCTGTGCCTGCTCCAACCCAGACTGGGTTGGCCCTTACCTCTCCCTTCCCTGTATGAGGGGCACTCTTTCTATGGCCCTTCGTGACCTCAGCTCTGGCCCTCTCTCCACAGTCCCTTCCCACCCGTGCCCCTGCTCCTGCTGCTGGGACCCCTCCTCCTGGCCTGCAGTGCTCTGGCTCCCTCTGAGGTCAGCAGAAAATAATGAATGAACAGTGGCCACAGGCAGTGTGAGCCACTTCCCTAGAGAGAGCCATCCTGACTCAGCAGTCCTCAGTGAGAATGGCAGAGGTGTCAACCTGGTAGAGGGCTGGGATGGTCCCTACTGCCTACTGGGGTGCCCAGACCCTCAGAGTGACCAGAAAACCTCTCAGAAAGGTTGAGCTTTTCTGCTGGAGAAGGTGGGAACCTCCCTCCCAGCCTTCTGGTAGCTGAGCCCAGACTCTGTTCAGAGCCTGAGGCAGAGGGAGCAGAGACCTCCTGAGCTAGAGCTGCCCTGGCTGAGAGAAGTCTGCCCTTTCATTCTTCCTGATCCACCTCCTGGCCCCCAAACTCTCCTGACTCCAAATAAAACTAATGAAGGCGAACTTCTTCTCTTCCTGCACTTTCCTAACAGTTATTAACAGAAACTACAGAAAAATCAGTTATACAGTCCCCAAGGAGACAGGAATGTTTTGAAGATGCTCCACAGCCAGGCCCGGGTGTTTTGGCAATCCAGAGGTTCAGAGTGGTCACCCAGACCTGGCCTGGGCAGCACTGCCTCTCTTGGTGACTGACCATACTCTTCCTTGCTGTGCCGGAGACATTCTGGAGAACAGCAATGCTCGTGGGCCACCAGCATCCCACACAGCTTTGCCACATTGCCATGGTCGCCAGGCTGGGTAATGGTCTCTGTGATGACGAAGTCATTGAGTGTCTGTTCCAGGCAGATGCTTTCACCCATTTCCTCATTGTGTCAATCAAGATGCTTTTGGTTCCAAGCAGAGGGAAGCCCACAGGACACTGATACCAGATGTCTGAGAAAAGCAAACGAATTTGGGGAATGGGAGGGTCTTGTAACTGAAAACCCCCTGAGCTGAAAACCCCCCTAAAGTCACCCTAAAGGTAAAGTGGGATGGAGGTCTTCTTTGAGTGTCTCAGATCTGTGCCCATGCACGTATTGATCCCATGTACACAGACATGGCTGCCCACCCCCCAGGTGAGCTCAGCCACTCCAGAGGGCAAGGGCCAGCTTCTTTTACCCAGGTTCTATGAGGGTCTTTCCCAGAGCTGCTCAGGAAAACAGCTGTGACCTGGGCCCAGCTCTCCCTTGCTGGTCCCTAGCAGAAGCTCTGTGGCCAGGAGAATGGCCTCCCTGGCTGAACTTGTGCATACCTCCTGAGCACCAATGCCACAGAGGGGTTTACAAGTAATGGTCAGGATGGTGCCAGTCAGGAATCAACCCTAGGACTGGGATTGGTGTCAATTCCTCCCACCCAAACTTCAGAGACAAGGGGTGTACAGAATGTGCAGGAATCAGTCACAATGCCCTATTCTTAGGCTACTTAGGATAGTCCATCTTCCCCATCATGATACGGTTAAGGAGGCTGGGGTTCTGAGAGGCTCCGCCCAAAGGCTCTGTCTCTAGGGCCATACTCTTTCCACCACACATGGCCACCTGCCCATTCACTCACATCTATGGAACATGCACCTTCCGCTAGATTTCTCTCTGTACTACAACATAGGAAAATGTGAGTGCTCTGAGCATCTGTCCAAGAATAGCCCTCTTCTGACAACTGGTGGCTCCTTGAGGTCACAGGCATCATGGCTGGATTTGACATGAGGTTTCCTAAGCAGGAAAGGAAGTTTTTATATGAGAGAAGGAAGGTCCCATTGATTGATTGCTGAGTTAGGGGGTGGGGTTCAATGCTTTGAAGAGCCACAGAATTTCTTATAATGCTGGAAAATCAATTTGTTCTCTCCTCCTAGCAGCTAAAGGCCAGGTAGCTCCTCTTAACAGATTAAAGTGACAGAGGAGACATGCTCTTCGGTCACTGTGTCAAGTCTGATGAAATAAAACAAACTCCAGGAGAAACCAACTATACTAAGGAGTCCAGAGCAGCTGACATGATTGGCAGGAGTTCCCTTAACCCTCCGGGAAGTGTTCATCACACACACACACACACAAAATAAAAAAAAAAAAAGAAATAAGAAAGAAAGAAAGAAAAAGAAGAAGAATTTGTCAACCTAAGGAACTTTGACCCTGGGTCTCATGCAGTACTGAGTACAAGTTAGGCCAGAGTTTAAAGCCCAGATGGCTTCGCAGCAGCGGTTTCAACGTGGCCGCTCCTGAGTCTTCCTCCCGTTTGCTAGTGCCACCCTGTATGTTCCAGAATATTCACCAGAACCAGATGCAAACGAGGGAACTGGAGTGCCTGTCTCCTGGGTTTGTGAGCCGTGGAGCCTCCGTGGAGCCTCCGGTGGAGGCTGACACTGCGATTCTCTCCTTCTGGTTTGCAGAGATGAACCGGCATCACTACGCGCTGTACGTGCACAACTGCCGCCTCGTCTTCCTCCTGCGGAAGGACTTCGACCAGGCCGACACCTTCCGCCCTGCGGAGTTCCACTGGAAGCTGGACCAGGTCAGGCCTTGGCGGGGCTGGTGGGTTTGCCCCGTGCGGATGGCAGGGGTGGGCACCCCAGGTGCTGGTCGCTTGCTGGGCTTTGGAGAAATCAGCTCAGGGAGGCACACGGCGTCTCAGAGTCGGGAAGGAAACTGCCTCCTGAAGCCAGTTACCGGGAGGGTCGCACCTGCCGCTAAAACACGGCATTGGCTGGGTGCCGAGTTCAGGCAACTGGCTTCTCCTGGTCCCGGGGCCGGCTTGTGATCTTGGCTAGCTCGTCTTTGTACCATAAATGCTCCACCACTCCCCTTTGGTGCTCTGCCACCTCCTTTGCACGACGATGCTACTGGCTTTTGGTGACAGGAGGTTGAGAACAGGGACCTGAGAACTTTGAAGTGAACAGAGACGCAGCGCACCCTGAGCGGTGTGTGGTCTTTTCTGAAATGGAAAATCTGATTCGCTCCAGGGCCTCAGGACTTTTGATCACGAAGGCCACGGTGTCACCCTTGTCAATGACACATCAAGGATCTGGTTTGAATCCAGACATTTGAAGTGTGTTTCCAAGGGCTGGGCAGCACGCCCAGAGCTGGCCTTTGCTTAGATTCGGACAGGGCAGGAGGTGCATAATTAAAAACAGTTTTAAATTATTGAGGGGGACTATGCCTGTAGCCAGCGATGGGAAGTGTAGAATGGGCGATGCTTAAGGAAGCAGATAGAATAATGCTCATTTTATGACCCTTTCTTCCTGGGGCCTCAGCCTCTTGTTTTGCTTTTATTCTGCCCTCCTACATCCTGAGCTGGGTGCTTCTGGGACCGTCAGTCTTCTTTTCTTCCCCCAAAGTATATTGTGTGTACTACCCACCTCACCTTGTCTAGGGTGGAATGTTTCAATAGCCTGTCCCTCCTCTTTCCTTATTGCTACATTTCTACCCCATCCTCTTCCTAAATCCCTAGACCTCCAGTAGGACTGATCTCTGAGAGAACTAATCCACACTGAGATATGAGTGATGCTACCCCTTTTCATCCCCACAGAAGTACACATGTATGCTCTTCAAAATAAAGGTTCATCAATCCTGGGGAATCCCCACTGGTGTGACAAGATCAAGGATGCCACACTTGGAAAAAGGAAGTGTGGATGGGTCCAGGGCAAATACCTGACCCACTCCCAGTAATTCCCATCCTGCTGGATTCTGGGGTTCTGGGAAGATGGCATGTGGATTAGCCCGTGTTCCTCTGTGTTGGAATTCTGGGTCTTGCAGGAATGGTAGAATCTTGACATGGTTGACATGATTTCTCAGCAACCTCTCAGCTTTGTCCTGAAGTGCCAGATGGCTTTTATGGGATGTTTTAAAATATATAATACAAATTGAAGGGAATTAAAATAAATTCCATATTGCGAGGGTTTTTTTTTTTTTTTTTAATAAGAACACTGCCATACTGGTGGAGATAATTATAGATACCCTGTGGCATTTTCTGAAATGGGCTTGAGAAGAACGGATATAGATAAAGTCGTGGGGTTTGAAATTAAAAATAGGCACAGAGGGAATTCTGGTTGTACAGATAAATATATAGTGAATCTAGTGATTCTGAAATCTGTTCCTAACGTGGTGGGTTTAAGGAGGGCTGAGGCTCCTTCCACACTGCCCTGCTCTCATTGACACCCTGCATCGGTGCCTGGGAGGGGCCACTCTCAGCTCTGCTGCAGGCCTTCCTGTGTGTACCACCAGCCAGGAGACCCACGTTCAATGACCCCAGGCCACCCTGCAAACTGCGGCCGCCACCTTCCCTTCCTTACATCACACTGCTTCTTTGGTGAGTTGGCTAATTTAAAATTTAAAATATGTTACGTTCTAAAATGTTTTAAATTTATGGATCAGAACTATCACTGAAATGCACAGGTTGTAGTCTTGGTGAAACGCTATAAAATTGTCAGATCTTTGCTTTGCTCAAGTTCTGCCTTCCTCCTTGACTTGGTTTGCACAGGCTGCCATAACAAAATACCCCAGGCTGGACTGTTTGCAACAGTAAGAATTAATTTTGAGACAGTGACACAGGCTAGAAAGTCCAATACCAAGGTGCTACCAACTGAGCCCAGCTTGCGGAGGACTCCTTCACACCCTGTCCTCAAGGGCAGAGAGAGAGTTCTTCCAGCTGAGGTTAGAAACCAGCTGTATCATTATGGTCCCTCCCATTTGCCCTCATTTAACCTCAATTACCTCCTGAAGATGCTATATCCAAAAATATTGGGTTTAGTGTTTCAAAATGTGAATTTGGGATGGGTACAGTTTAGTTCCCAGTATTTCTATAATAAAGAAATTAATATTCAAAAAAGTTTTTAATTTATTTTATTTGTTCTTTTTAGTTTACATGACAGCAGAGTTCATTTTGACATAATTATACAAACAGGGAGTATGTCTTTTTCTAAGTAGGATCCCAGTCTTGTGGATGTACATGACAGTGAGAGTCACTGTGGTCGATTCGTATGTGTACATAGGAAAGTCATGTCAGATCCATTCCACTGTCTTTCCTAGACCAGAAACCCTGCACCTTCTAGAAGAAATGTAGGCCCGACACTCCATCATGTCAGATTAGGAAATGACTCCCTCAACAAGACTCTTAAAGTGCAAAAGTTAATATTCAAAATTTTACAGGCTGCCTATTGATCAGATTCCCCAGCTCACCTGGACAGTGGTCTTCCCTCCAAAGGAAGATACAGTGAAGAGGGGCTTGCAGGTCAGTGACATCATAGACCAGCCCCCAGACCCATCTTTCTCCTTACTTGGCTCCCTGCGTTAGGGGATAGATAGACATGAGTGGTGGGAATAATTCTGTAAAATGGGCCAATGGTGCTGACCCCCACATGCTCTCTTTTCTTTTTTTCTTTTTTTTTGGTACCAGAGATTGAGCCCAGGGGCACTCCACCACTGAGCCGCATCCCCAGCCCTTTTTTTTTTTTTTTGTATTTTATTTAGAGACAGGGTCTCACTGAGTTGCTTAGGGCCTCGCTAAGTCTCTGAGGCTGGCTTTGAACTCGCAATCCTCCTGCCTCAGCCTCCCAAGTGCTGGGATTACAGGCGTGTGCCACCACGCTCGGCACGTGCTCTCTTTTCTAAGAAAGCAATTTACCTACAGCCCTGCCTGGCCTAAGTGGACAGAATATGTCTCATTCCTCAGGAAAGTACTTGTAATCTGCAAGGAAATGCAGGCTCAGGTTACTTTGAAGGGGGAGATTTTTTGTGACCCTTTTCACAAACCAGATTCCAGATGATAAGGATAATTCCTCCTAACCATAAAACCTGTAAGAATGTATGGTTAAGAATCCAATTAGAATCAATTAGCGTGAGCCAAGGTGACCTAGAGTTGCCATGGCAGTGGGGACTTGAAAGTCCGATGTCACCCTTCTGTCAGTCAAAAGTCAAGAGGGGGACCTGGGCAAGACTCTCTGGAAACTTCTCCAGGATCCCCAATAAAACTGGAGTGCAGGAAAGGCACACAGTCCCTCTCCTCTCTGAGAGGGTGCTGTCTCCCTTGAGAGTGTCCCCTTTCCCTTTTCCTATCCCATCAATAAACTCAAGCCTGTTTCTCTGAGCAACGTGTCTAAAATCTTTCTGATTTGATCACAAGAATTGTGGTTTGGAAGGAGGGTCTTTATGCTGCCTCAGTTTCCTGGAAGGCCCCAGCTCTATAACACCTGTATCGTCAGAAGCTCACTAAAAGTTTCTTGGGTATAAATCACTTGACACCCAGAAGGTGCATACCTGAGAAAGCCTCCATCCCCAAGAAATCATCCTGGAGCACCCTCTGGGAGGCTGCCCCTCTCCTCTGCTCATCAGACTGCAGAAGGCCAGTGTGATATCCTCTGCATGGTACTTACCCCATTCACCCTGCCCATCCCCTCACTCCATGCTGAGCCCCTGGGCAGGACTGCTTCTCACCATTCTCAACCCTTGAGTGCATGTCACAACCCTGAGCTCAGCGTTGGTGCCCAGCAAATGTTTGCATAACAATGAATGAGTGTTGAAATCCAAAGAAGGGAGAGAGGAAGTGAGGTGGGGAGGAAGGAGGAAGAGAGGGAAGGAGAGGAAAAATATCCAGAGATGTTTTTAAAACCTCCTGGTGATTAATTGATCTTTTGATTCATTTGATTGAGCATTTTAAAATTCTAAAATTCTGCCATTTTTCGCTCTCTGGATCTCTAATGTTGTTTATCTTTGATCTTGATATCTTATTTCAAAGATTCAGCAGGGCTTGCTAGCAGCGGGTCTCGGAAGGACTCAAGCTGGCCTAATGTACTGTACGTGTTTAAACTCCTGGTCCACCCTGGGAATTCCAGAGGCATCATTCCTGTTCTACGGGAACTCATTTATTTCTCTACTGAACAGTTTATTCTGATAACTAACTATGAGCCCAGCTCTGTGCTGGGAACTCAGGATCAGCAGATAAAATAGGAGCATGTGCTTTCTAGGAGTTTCCATGATCATGGATCAAACAATCCATTAACAGAGAGTTGACAGTCTCATGCAGTAGACAGGGAGCCAGATGTTGGAGCCCATGCAGCAGCACTGATGTGGATCTGGGATAAGATCCCCAGGTGGGGCAGCTGAACATAGTGGAGGGCTCCGTGGTGCGGGGCTGGGTAGCCAAGATGGCAGGCAGTGGGCAGAGGACTGTTATCAGAGGTCATAGCTGTGAGGCAGAAGGGGAAAACTTTGGTGGAAGTTAGGACCCAAGTGTGAAGGAGCAGGTGGGAATTAAATCTCCAGTGGCCTTTTATATCATGTTATTGAGTTGTTTCTTTATCCACAAAGAAACGGGCCTTAATCCAAGCATCTGCTATTCAATAGAAGACTGAGAATGTTAGGGATGGGCAAAGGTGGAGAAGGCCATCATCACATTTATCAAATTGAGCAAATAAAGCTTGGGTCAGGCTTTTCCATGGGGAAGGGGCCAGAGAACCAGAATCTCCCTGCTTCCTGTCTCCACACCCAAGCCAGGGGACCAGCTCCAAACAAGAGTGTTGGAGCAGTTGGCTCCTCACAGGCACTGAAGCCGGGGCCTGGTGTATAGGCGGTTCCCACAGCACTCTTCCAGAGTGTGCCATGAGTGCCCATTCACCACAAGGCAGTGCCCATTCTCAGTCCTGTTGCCCCACACCTTTGGCAAGTGCATGAGCCAGGTAGGTCCATTATCCGCAGCTCCAGGAAATGCCTCTGACAATTCAATGCATCTCCCTAAAGTGACCATAATGACCAGGATAATGTCATTTGAATGGACTTTTTACTTATGATCTGCTAATGCACATCCCTCGAGCCTGCAGTCAGTCAATGAAAACCCAGACGAGTGGCGGCGAACACCCAGCTGCCCATACACCCGGGAAAGGTGTATTGCCTTGCAGTCCCTCCTGGCTTTAATACTCTGGGAATGTTGACTTGGTGTTGCCAATTCTAATCATCTTCCCCTTGAACCTGTTGGTGCTAGCATGAAAGCCTCCTGATGTTGTGTAGCTTTTCCCACTTGGTGCATGATACCAGTTTAAATTTACAGCCTCAACTGACCAGTGAAAGCAGAGATACACTCAGTAGGAAAAAAAAATCTCTGAAAAATTGCAATGATTACAAGATATGGAAGTCAGATTCATTTGGTTGACCTCTGTCCTATCTGTGCCAGAATGTGTAATAGGCACCAGGAGAGAAGACAGGCATGACTCTACCCTGGGGAAGTTCACAGCCCGACCCAGTGATACCCAGTCCAGGTACCCTGGAAGGTTCTCCTACAGGAGTCCCAGACTATAATAATTGTGGGCTTCTGGGAGAAGCAGAAAGAATGAGTGAGGGACCTTGGGCTAGGTGGAGGCAGAGATACCTGGCCGAGTGAATTAAAGGTTGAGCTGCCACATAGTTTTAGGCTGTACTCCAGAGGTTGGAAGTCAGATTATCATGTAAAATATCTCAATTTTTAATATTTTCTCATCTAAAAAGTGTGTGGTATGTATACACAACAGAATATTATTCAGCCTTAAAGAAGATTGAAATTATGGCATTTGCAGGTAAATGGATGGAATTGGAGACTATTATGCTAAGTGAAATAAGTCAATCTCAAAAAACCAAAGCCTAGTGTTTTCTCTGATATGCGGATGCTAACTAATAATAGGGTAGAAGTACTTTGGATTAGGCAGACAGGAGTGAAGGAAGGGGAGGGGAGGGGGTATGGGGGCAGGAAGGATAGTAGAAGGAATGGATATTATTACCCTTTGTGCATATACAATTATACAGCTAGTGTGATTCTACATCATGTTCAACCAGAAGAATGAGAAGTTATACTCCATTTATGTATGATGTGTCAAAATGCATTTTACTGTCATGTATAACTAATTAGAACAAATAAAAATGTGTAACAACAGATATAACCAAATATTTTGCAGTCTACCATTAGTTTGAGATGACTGATTTAAAAAAAAAAAGAAAAACTTATTTGGAGACAAGAAACGCACACACTAGTTTGTCTGTCTGAGAAGTTTGGATCTTCTTAAAGGAAACCACTTGTCCTTCGTCAATAGTTCCCATTCTCCAGGTCCACCTCCATGTCCCCTGAGGAGAAGACTGGACTCCCTGGAAAGGGGAACATGCCTGGTCCCCAGCAGCCCCTCACCACATCCAGAGGGAAGGGCCATGTGCAGGTGTGAGTGTGCTGGGTCCCCCACCCCAGGCCCCGGATTGAAGGTGTTCTTGTTCCTCCCTCATCACAGAGACGCAGGCCCACACTGGTCCAGGGTCTGTCCAGCCCATGCTCCGTATGCAGAATTCTAAAGCTTCTGGAAGAAGATGAAAGTGCCTGGATCCTTTATTCTTGCTGAAGGGAGGGTGTTTGGGAATGAGGCCCCGTCAGTTTACTTGCATCTGCTCATTCTGCCACACGGGAGTCAAATAGGTTAGTTCAATCATTATTATAGCCAAGTGCCAAGAAGTTAATTAGAGAATGGCCAGTCCAGGCCAGACCAATCGTCTTAATGAGCAAAATAATTGGGCGTTGTCAGCACTCTGATCCCACTGTGACGGACTAACTCTTGGACACGCTGGCCATGCTTCTTCTGAGGCGATATAACTCCTGGTCAGCTTCCCTGCCCACTCACTGTCTTCAGTAAGACCTACTTTCCTGCAGGGACAGAAGTGCTATACAGAGAATGCCCAGAACCTCTTTTCTCTCATTCAGGTAGAATCCCAAGTGACCTTTTCTAAGATGCCAAATTGCAGGGTTATTTGGGGTCAATAACACAGTGACTCTCACTGGCATATCCAAAGAAGACCTAGATTGTTTGCTTCTTTATAATATATACTGGGTCCCAAATAAACCCCCAGTCCTCTCAGAGCACCCCCCACCCCCACCTCTTTGCATCTTCAGTGGAGCTTCTAGACCTTCAGGAAGTGGTGGCTTCTTGTGGGCCACATTCTGGCACCTCTCGGGTCAGGACTATGGAGCACCTGGATGGTCTGCTCTCCAGAAATGTGACGGCTGACATGCTTAGTCCACTTGTTCTGTGTACTTTGAGAGACAGTGCCAACCTGCTGGCATCCACCACTGCAGCCCACTGCCTGGCTCAGGATCCTGTCACCTCAAAGTCCTTCTCATGCAGCTTTCCATCATGCCCAGAGTCCCTGGTGCACAGCTGCCCATGATGACCTCTATGCCTTGTCACCTCAGCTGGGTCCCGAGTCCACCACCTGTAGCAGATGGAATAATAGCACCTGAAGAGGTCCACCTCCTGGTCCCTGAAACCTGTTGCCTTATCTGTCAAAAAGTGGTCTCACAGCTGTGATTGGTCAAGGCCCTGGACATGGGGAGATTCATCTGGATGGTACTTATGGGTGCCAGGTGTCTTTTACCAGAGAGGAGGCAGCAGGAAGGTTGGAGCCAGGGAACAAGGTGTGAAGATGGAGGAGAGACCAGAGTGATATGACGAGGGACAGGAGCCATGCGTCAAGAAATGTGGCAACTCTGAAACTGGAACAGGAGGGAAATGGATTATTTCCTGGAGCCTTCTGGAGGGATACAGCCTTGCCCACACCTGATTTGAGTCCAGTAAAACTCATTTCAGCCTTCTGACCTCCAAAATTGTAAGATAATAAATGGGTGTTGTGTTAGTCCACAAAGTTTGTGGTAATTTGTTACAGCAGCAACAGGAAACTAATACATCACTCGGGAGCCTCCGGGAGGCCTCAGGCTCATAAATCAAGCCATGTGTCATCTCCTCATACCTTACTGAGGTGACCCTGGGCCAGGCTTTCCCAACGGGCCCACAGACTCCTCTGTACATGTTTGTAGGTGCCCCGGGCACAGGTCTCCAGCAAGCTCCTCCCCTTAAAGGGGCACCAATGACTTCCGCTACGTCCCTGTTCTGGCCTCTCCTCCTTCCCCAACTGACTCTCCCACTGTACCTCTCTTCCTTCCTGGAGTCATCTCCCAAATGAGCCCTAGCTTAGTCACCCCTAGAGCGCAAGTAAAGTTCCAGATCACAGGTGGGCAGTTAGAAAACGGGGATTGCTGTGATGACTGGCACAGAAGAGACTTGTGTAGAATTCCAGAGGCAGAAGCAGGACTGAAAGGGGGAAGTCACCAAGATACTGAAGAGAAGCAAATAAAGTAAAGTAAGGGTAGTTTAGTGAGGTGGCATGAGTGTTGGCAGGTGCTGGTGGAGCCTGCCGCATACCTAACCAAAGGAAAAACCCAAGGATCGGGTCATTCCATTTGTGTCCTCTTGTGGACATGGTCTCCACCAACCCACTGAAGGTTTCCATTGCCTAGTGTGTTGGTACATCCTAAGCCAATTGCTTGATGAGCTGGTTGGCAGGGCTTTCTTTCATTTTCATTATTACTCAAAGGTGATTCTTGAATTTTTCTTTAGAAGAATCTGTGCTAAAGGAGAATCTGATCTCTTGGTGAGCATTGAGCCACACGGATGCATTCTCTTCTGCCCTATTCCTACTGACTCCCATTGTCCCCTTAAGTCTGTTAAATTTCATCATCTGAAAGATGCTAATTATTCTATACCTTCCTCCCTTTGTTGGCAGACCTGACTCTTCTCTGGCCTCTCTTCCCCAGATGAGCACCTGCCCCGTAATTCCTTTGACTCCTGTGAAATCATTATTTGTGTTTTAACCTGTACATCTGCCCAGAGGCAATGAGAGAGTGTTTTCAATAGACTTCCCTTAATACATATTTAAAACAAGTGTTAAAAAGAAGGAAATAATGTCAACATTAAAACGAATGTTGTTTCCCTGTTAAAAGAGAAAACAGAGTCAACACAATTAAAAATGCTCAGTAAATCAAATAACATTTTCAATAATGAATTTAGGATGCCAGAGCCTCAGGGTGGTTTTGATGGGGGCACCATGGATTCACCGCACTGGAGCATGGGTACCAGTGGGAGGAAGATGATTCCTTGACACAGAACCCAAATGTTTGCCTTTGTTTTCCTCTGTCTCTTCCACAATGTGGAAAGGCAAGAAATTGGCAAAAAATGAATTCTAATGTAAAATGGCAATTCTAATGCTAAGCCGCCTTTCTTAGGAGACATGAGGTGGTCACTGGGCACTGTGAGGGCCCTGAAACAGAATTACTTCAGTTCTTACTTTGTATTGGGTCCTTTGTTTTAATTCTAACAGAAATCTTACAGTTTAGCCATAATGCCCAGGTTGGGGTTGAAGACAAGAGACACAGCCAGGTGCCTCCTGCAGCTGTCACCTGACAGATGGATGGACCTTGACTATGACCTCAAGATGTGCATCCTCCAAGAAAGTGAAAGGCTGTTCTTGACATGGGAGGATTTACATCCATAGTTAATACCAAGATGAAAAGAGTGAACCAATGCTGGCACCTCAAGGTTTAGAAGTGGGGATGGATGGCCATCCAGAAATAGATTCCAAATTCAACCCATCAGGAGTCATGTTTTAGCATTTTTGAAGCAAAGATCAGCTTGCTCCTGAGGCTTGGTGATTAGACAGCCATTCATCCCATAAAACAAGAGAAGATGGTGGAGTTGACTTCCTGGGGAAGACCACTCCTTTGAGGAAGTCTTGAAAAGCAATAACCCTGGAGGCCCAGCGGTGAGATTAATTTGTTCTACCTTCCCTGCTTCCTCCCAATCTCCTCCGAGTCATCTGTTTCCATCCTTAATGTCTAAACATGCAAATATTGCTGCACTTACTGCTCATTAGTTTAGCTAAAGGAAGTGCCCTTTAATTATGCTTCTAAATAATGAACCTCCTCCATCACCTTGACAATCAGCACATATTTAGAAGGAAGCCAGACCTCATTATGAAGCAGCCACTGCATCCCTTGGTTGCTTAGAAGATGGTAACTTTCTTGAGGCCTTAGAAATAGGAGTCCAAAGACAAATAAGCGCTGTGATTCCATTAACTCCTTGTGGCCTTAGGTGCAAGAATGGCAAACAATTAGTAACATACCACGTGCCAAGAGGAAAAAGGAGACTAGCATTCTTAAGAGGCTACTGCATTCCAGCTCCTGAATTCTTAATTTATATGCATTAGAACTAAGTCCTACAGGTACTTGTAAAGTCAGATCTTTTTAAAATGTATTTATTTTTAATTTTTAAATTTTTTTCTAATTAGTTGTAGGTGACAGTAGAATGTATTTATACATTTTGACAGATCAAACATAAAATTCCATTTTATAAATACTGAAATTGAGGCTCTGAAAATTAATTTGCCTATGTTACTGAAACTTGTTCTCCAAAGTTCCATGTTGCTTTCCATGTTTTGTCTTGTTGAGAAGATTTATGGAGCTTGGCAGAACTGGGTCTCCCCCATGCGTCCACCACATTTCATTTGTTGGTCTAAGCAAAAACTCACAGAAATGGTTTTCCACCATCCAATTCCCAACAGTACACAGATGGATTGAAGCACTATCTGTGAACTTGTCTACACAGCCTGGGAGAATAATGTACACTGTGTCATGAGCAGGCAAGTCATTTCCATTATCTGACAGTCAATCATTTGTTCACCTTTCAATACCATACTCAAGAGTCACATTCTTGATAAAGACTCTCCTATAGCTTCACCTTCAACAGAGAATTGACCTTACCTACATGGGGTCAAGAGGCAGAATATAGCTTCACCTTCAACAGAGAACTGACCTTACCTACATGGGGTCAAGGGGCAGAAAAGACTTTTATCACAGCTTTTCCACACTTTATTACATGTATTTTTCTTACTACATTGGAATGTCATATCTTATTTGCTTATTTAATCTTTAACACAGTGTCAAACACAAATATGTGTTCAATAAATGCTTCTCAATTTTTTGAAAATTACCTGAATGGCATAATCTGATCTCCAACACTGCGGTTCCTAAACTGGCCCTAGACCTTCTGGTGCCAGCTTGACCACATAAGTGTGATCAGAAGAATGGGGGGAAGAAAGCTCCAGGGAAACACAGGATTTCCTTTAAACAACCTGGTGTAGGAATGAACCTCAAAATGGTTTGCTATGTGGAAAAACCTAGGCACGTAAGGCAATATGTGGTAGAACCACATATTGTATGACTTCATTTCCATGAAATGCTCATAAAAGGTAATTTAATAGAAACAGAAAGCTGGTCAGTGGTGCCTAGGTCTTGGTCAGGGTGGAAATAACCTGCAGATGGGCTCAGACATCTTTGGTGATGAAAATGTTCTGAAACTGGATTGTGATGATGAGAGTGCAACTCTACAAATCTAAAGACCACTGAATTGTACACTTACAATGAGTAGATTTTATGATGTGTAAATCATACCTCCATAAAAACTATTAAAATAAGATTTGAAAAAAGGGAGAAAGGAAAAATAAGAGGAAGGCAGGCGGGCAGCCACATTCTTTGAGCTCAAGGTACCAGAGGCATTGATTGAGCAATGTCAGAGTTGCTAGAATTTGAGAGGGTTAGTCACTACTAGAAAGAATAGAGAGGCAGGAAGGGAGCCCAAAAATCTGAGTATGCTCCCCTAAAGCTCCTCAAGCCCTTGACTGCCCCCTGAACTGCTTACACATGGGAGAACCCAGTAAAAGCAATATTAGAAAACATGGAAAAACTGAGTAGATATTTTAGCCACTGTGTACTGCAAAAGAGACAAATTTCAGACTTCCTTAAAGTAAGAAGGGCTAGGTAAACATA
This sequence comes from Glaucomys volans, assembly GCA_020662805.1. Lineage (NCBI taxonomy): Eukaryota > Metazoa > Chordata > Mammalia > Rodentia > Sciuridae > Glaucomys > Glaucomys volans. The sequence goes on from JAJEJO010002870.1 coordinate 80,571, forward strand.
CAGTGTTTTCAAATGAAGTACCAGAAAAGCTGCACCTTACAAGTAAAGACTATGTACCAGGATTAAAGGACTGGCACAGGGCTAAGGGTAAATCCAACAAACCCTTATGAAATAATCCAAACTTACTGAGTACAAGGTGGTCGTTTGGTAATTTAACAAAAATCAACATTCTTAGAGCACAATAGCAGAACCCATAGTTTCCACTGTGTATTACCCATAGCATCCAGTGTGTAATAGAAATTATTAGACCTGTGATGAAACAGAAAAACATGAACAAAGGACCAGAGTAAAATCACTTAAGAGAAACAGACCCTGAGATGACACATAGGACAGAATCAGCAGAAAATAACTTCAAAGTAGCTCTTTTCAGCATGTTTTAAAAGTTAAAAGTAAAGATTGTCACAATGAATGAACTGAAGAGTAGAACAGAGAAATGCTAACTACACATAAATGTAAAACCTGGAGTGGGAAATCCAGCATCTAAGGTAAAAGGATGGATTTAAAAGAGAGGAGCATGGAAGAAAAAATCTCAAAAAGAACCAAAGGATCAGAGAAAGTGAATGGAGCATAAAAGAATTAATTGAACCAGTGATGGTAGTATTCTAAATATGGTGCAGAATAGCATTGTAAAGATTGAGTAAGATCAGCAAGCTCATGATGAATAAATACAAAGAAACAATAACTAATCATCTTACCCTCAATATTTCTAAAAAATGAGAAAATCTTAAAAGCACCTAGAAGAAAAAATAATACATTCCCTATGGAAGAAGAACAATATAAATAACAATCAATACTTTCCCAAAAACTTTGAAACAGAAAGACAAAGAAATACCAAAGGAAGTCTGGAGGTAGAAAGGAAGGATCAAGAATTATTAGAACTGGCAAATATGTGGGTAAATGTAAAAGAGAAACTTCCCTTCCTTCTTAGTTTCTTTAAGTGACTGTGACTATAAGCAGTGGTTATAGCAATGAAGTATGGAGCATGTAGTGTATATGGATGTAAAAGAACAATAGAACAAATGGAATGAATGATGGAGGTGTTAAGTAAGTTATAGTGTTTTTAACTATAAATATACTGTGATGAGATCAAGATGCACTTAAGGAAAGCCCTCTTGAGGTGAGAGGCTGTGAGGTTAAAGGGGTGTTCAGTGTTTTGGAAAGCTTTTTCATGCTGTGACCAAAAAACCTGGCAAGAACAATTTTAGAGAAACTTTATTTGGTGCTCAGGGCTTCACAGGTGTCTGCCCATAGACAGCTGACTCAATAACTCTGAACCCAGCATCATGGTGGAAGAGAGTGGAGGAGAAAATCAGCTCAGGACATGGCACAATGAAGCAGAGAGAGTGAGCTCCAGCTCACCAAGAACAAAATATATACCCCAAAGGCACACCTCCAGGGACCTATCTCCTCCAGCCACACCCTCCCTCCCTATAGTTACCACCCATTTAACCCCTTTAGAGGATTTTTGCACTGATTAGGTTAAAATTCACATAACCCAATTATTTCACCTCCAAATTTTCCTGCATTGTCTCACACATGAGCTTTTGGGGGATTCCTCATATCTAAACCAGAACACTCTGACAAAGATCCAGTCTCAGGAGGGTAGGTTTCTTGAGGCAGATAGACAAAAAGATAAAGGTGGTGACAGTGGCAAAGAACTATTTTTGGTGAAGAACAATAGAACAAATGGAATGAATGATGGAGGTGTTAAGTAAGTTATAGTGGAAGGTGGAAGTTGAACCTGGAATTTCTGGACAACGCTGAAGGAGAAATCTCTGGAGGTGGCATGAGTAATGGAGGCCCTATCCTCACCTCCAGACTGGAAATTGAACTCACTATTTAAAAATATAGGGCTGTTTCCTTGCCATGAAACAGTATTCTAGAGAAATTTTGAGTTTTGGATCCAGGAGAATAAGCCAGAACACTAATGGATATAAGTTTAAGGGACTTGGAGAGTGACTTAGGAGTATGCAACATGCTGTCCCTAGGCTGCATGTGGTGACAATCTTATCTCCACATGAACACATGCTAGAGCCCCAAGAGCAGAGGATGACTTGGGGTGAAATAGGTGTCCCTTCCCCTTGATGAACAGCATGATCACTCAAATAGTGCATGCTGGTCATGGGAGTGAGTCCAGAAAAGAGGTCTGCAGAAGTGGTGGTTTTAGCCATAAATTAGAGATTTGTAGGGGAATTTACAAGCAGTATTCATAAATTGGAGAAGTCACAAAGATCTCAGAAATTATCCCTCATTTGCAGGAAGAGTTTCTTGTGCTAACTTGCACTCCTCATCACCTGCCTTCATGTGTTTTGGCCATTTTCCTATCAAGTGCAAACCACCTTCTGAGAACAGCCCAGTGAGGCTATTCAATTTCCTTATAATAGTCTAAGCTAATTAAAGATATGGGCACAGTTTGGCCTTCCAGAAAGGACCTGGCATGGTTCCAACCTTACTCTGACTCCAGTTTCCAAAGAGGAAGACAGAAGAGTGAAAGACAGTGGAATGAATCTCACATATTCCTACATACATATATGAATATACCACAGTGAAGTTCACCATCACGGGAATGCACAAGAAGCTACTTTAAAAGAATAACTATGGGTAAATGGCAGAAAGATCAGTAGAGTAGAGGGAAGGGACCAGGGGCTGGGGGGAGAGGAGGGAAAGGGGAAGTCTGGACATGAATTAGAGCAAGTTATATTCCATGATTTGATAATTATGTCGATATGGACTCTACTGTTGTGTATAAACTAAAAAGTACCAAAAAAAAAAAATAGTTCTAGAACCAGCCCTAAGTTAAGTGCATGGAGCCACATGCCAGTCTTCTCTCCAGTGGTGGCTCCCTCTCCCAAGGGGACTGTGTAACATCTGCTTCCTTACCTTTGCATGAAGTGCTAGGTTCTGAGCTCTGCTTGTTCTGTTTAGGCAGCCCTTGGAATCTGAGGACCTGGTCTCAGCCTTCTACTGTGCTCTGCTTCTATTAAAAGGGCCATATACTTTTCCGTCAAATGCAACTTTGTCAAATACTTTTATTACAGTCAGTAATATTAGTGACTGTGTGGGGCTATAACTGTGTGAACAGAAAGCCAAGAGAAACTTTATACCCACATGGACTCAGATCAAACGTGAGCTGGTAATTGGAGTATAAATGTGAATTGGAACTTGAACTACTTGAAGAATTATCTGATATCATCCACTGTTTTTTTCCATCTGTAAACATGAATGAAATGAGCCTCATAAGCCAAGAGTAAAAATACACCTTCAGATTTATTCCAGAATACTAAAAATATCCCTGTGCTGTATCTAGCAAAAATATGTCACATTGGCAACCCAAAAGAGAAGGACAAGCATTCTTTCGTGGGGCCAAGTGTGGAGCTCAGTTGCGCTTACGTCTGCCCGCTGAGTCACACATCCGTGATGTTACTCACGGCTGAATAATCCTGAAAAAGATCCAACTTAAAACAAACAAATTCATATTTTAGGGACAAATGTTCATTATAGAGCAGGGAACACGTGTGCGAAGGCTTTCAAATCTCTCAGATCTGAGTCTGCACCTTAGCTCGACCCATGGTTATCTGTGTGAATTTGGGTGAATAGATTCATCACTCTGAGCCTTGGTTTCCTCATCTATAAAGTAATTATAAGCACCTCATGGGTGGCTGTGAGGATTAAATGACACAATAAAGGTTTAAAAAAATAAAGGTTAACAGGGTAGAACATTTAAGCCACAGAAGTATTTGGTTGAACCAGCTTGGCTATATATCCCCACACATGCATGATGGAGAGATAAATGATGGATAAATAAATGATAAGGAGAGATGGATAGATGATAAATTAGATAGATGATAGATAGATACATAGATGATAGATAGATAGATAGATAGATAGATAGATAGATAGATAGAAGACAGATGATAATAGATGGTGGATAGAGAGATAGACAGACAGCCATAATTCATAGGTACTGTAGATGGACTAAGCACTGTCCTGCTGAAGTCATTGCTCACTGAAAAGTGAGCATCTACACTTTATAACCAGCATCTACACTGTCGCAGACACTGGTCACCTGAGAACAGGGTATATACTGGTGTCCAGAACTATGACAGGTTCCTGTTCCCATTATCCAGATTGTGGTCTTTGAGTGCCATTGGCACTAAAAGAAATTAGAATTTCTTGAAAAATTAACTGGCTCTGTTTGGAGGTAATTAATGAACAAGTTGAGCCAAGATCCAGTGGCCTGTTTGTAGGAAATGCTGGGGTGGGGCAGAGGAACAGCTTGGGCTGAGTGTGAGTGTGCACATTGTAAAATCCAGGCTGTCAAACTTGACAACCAAATGTCCTGGGTTCTTCAACAGAAGAATTGTAAGGAAAAGAAAACCATGGAGGAAGAATCTGTAGATTTGAAAGGACTTTTTAAATGCAATGAGTTTCTAAGGGGCAAACTAAGCTCTAGTGATGAGGGATCCAGATTTAAGTGATAAAACTGCAGAAAGAGTGGACTATCGAAGCCAGATGGTGGACCCTTTTGGGGGTGGTTACAGCTGGGAGGAGCACAGGCAGTGGCTTCTGAGTAGCTGATGGGTGGCTTGGCCTGGGTGTGGCCAAGGGACAGCTGCTCCAGAACACTTCACGGAGTCCTGCACTTGCTTCCTATGGTTCTCTGCATCTTGTTGGGTATTGCAATAGAAAGTAAATGGAAGA